>PVIR01025154.1:12864-25162 GCA_004026965.1 Petromus typicus | reverse complement strand
CACAGCAATCCTCCT
Organism: Petromus typicus; assembly: GCA_004026965.1. NCBI lineage: Eukaryota > Metazoa > Chordata > Mammalia > Rodentia > Petromuridae > Petromus > Petromus typicus. The sequence goes on along the minus strand of PVIR01025154.1, from coordinate 25,147 downwards.
GCCTCTGCCTCCCAAGTGCTGGGATTACAGGCGTGAGCCACCATGCCCGGCACTGGTATGTGGTACTGGTTGCCGCTGGGGTGAGTCTCCACACCCAGTATTGTTATGTGGTTACCGGGGATTGAACCCAGGTCCTTGCGCTTGCAAGACAGGTGCCGGAACCACTGAGCTATATCCCCAGCCCCGTGTGCATGAGATTTCTGAACAAACCTCAAGCTGCCTTTGGAGCACATGTGTGACTGCGGTGCAGGCATCTCCGAGGCACCTGCTGGGCACCGGCCCCGCACAGCGCCTGGCCCAGGGCTTCCGGAACCGTGTCACTTGCATTTTTTTCAGGGCCAAACAATGTGCCTCAGCTTCTGGTCCAACACATGACGGGGAGGCAAGTGGAGCAGAAGGTGGAGGCCTGGCCCGGGAGGGACTCGGGGTGCCCGCCTCCCCGTGGTGAGCCCAGCGCTTCTTCCACCCGGTCCGCACCCAACTGGGAAAAGGCTATACACACGTGAGGGTTTTAGGGAGCTTCCCTCCCCGCCTCCTGCCACTGTCTTCATCTCCCCCAGGAGAATTTAGTTTTCTGAAAAGTCCAATTATCGGCCAAATTCAACCTCCATCCTCATTTGCACTTGGAAGATATTTGCAAAAAGATCACACAGTTAGTGAATTTGACATTGGGCAATAAACTGTACACAATAAAATATCTTCATCGTTTTTACATAAGACTAATAGTGCAGACTTACCTGAGTGTAATAAACAATTTAGATTATTAGCTAGAACTCGGAGTTTGAGGATGATGTGGTTCATGTAATTTGAAAGAAAATTGTAAGCATCTTTTCATGAAGCGTGCTCTCTTCTTTCTTCCCCCTCAGTACCCTCCTAATACTCTTCTTAAAAAAAAAAAAATCTCAAAACTGAGCTGGAGATTTAGCTCAGTGGTTCTGGTGCCTGCCTAGCAAGTGCAAGGTCCTGAGTTTGATTCCTGGTAACCATATACCACAATGCCGGGTGTGGCTGCTCACACCTGCAATCCCAGCACTCGGGAGGCAGAGGCAGGAGGATTGCTGTGTGTAAGGCTCACAGTGCTACAGTGAGTTCAAGGCCAACCTGAACTACAAAGGGAGACCCTGCCTCAAGAAACAAACAAACAAGAATCTCCAAACCTATAACGCCCATAATTGGTTATAAACATCAACGCTACCCGTTTTGAGTTTGCTTTTACATTTATTTGGTCCCTGGGTCTTTAGTAGAGGTGCTGATAGGCAGGACAATAAGTGATGGAGTTCTCTTTGTCTGCGTGAGGGACCTTCACCAGCTCTTTGTCTGGGCTTCTTGTGCAGCGATGGCTGTGAAGTGGGCCAGCAGCTGGTGCGCGCCCTTCCTGCTGTGCGGGGTGAATCAGCTCGTCTCTCTGAACTCCGGCGTCCCTACCTATGAGAAGGTACAGTGGTACAGATTGCCTGGGCTCATTATATGAAGTGGGAGAACATAGGTCTGTGTACATAGACAGCTTCTAAGATAGTTCTCGAAGGTTGTTTTCCCCTTCATGAATGCACCTACATTTCTCTGTGACGTGCTTCTGGCCCAGCGCCCCCCTCCCCCCAGTTGTGCCCACCTCTGCCCTATCCGGTATCCCTGGAGGTGCTCTGTAGGGAGGAGCCTGTAGCCATCTATGCGTTCATTTGCTTACCGATGCTGCATCTATTATGCACCAGGCATTAGTAATGTAAAGCAAATATGACAGCCACCTCTGAGGGGCTCTCAGGGAGCTACTCACGGTGTTTAGCCCAATGACCCTCTCTTACAAAGGCCTCTTTTATGATCTCATATTTCTCACTGGCTGCCTGGAGTGAGCTGTGTGCTTTCATTCTGAGTTCACTGACCGGAGGCAATTAAAAAAAAAAAAACAACAAAACCTCTTGGCTTCTCTTTATTTACATTTTAATTCATATTGGTGGTCACTGCCTATTGTCTTCAAAGAGAATTCTCGGATGTGGGAATTAAAATAGTACACTTTAGGAAAAGATACAAACACACTCTGATGCGTCACCACCCCGTGAGGCCCAGGCAGCAGGACTTTTGTTGGTATTAAACTGACTAATACGGCCCGGCACACAGTGGGCACCAGCCGTTAACTCGAGTGGTGACGGTGCTCAGGGCATATGGCACCCAGACCATTTTCCAACACCCCACCCCTGCCAGTGCTTGCTGGAGAGGCTTGCAGTGGGTGCAGGGTGAGGCTCGGATCATGTGCCTGGGTGCCCCTGCACCCCAGCCGTGCCATTGCTCTGCAGCCTCGGCACCTGCGTGACTCTGGGCCGGTCACCTGAGTGTGAGAGCCGCACCAGCTCCCTGCCATGGTGGACGAGACTGAAAGCGTGTCGCATGCTGAAAGGTGGCTGTTTTGTTAAAGCAGGTGTGGAGCCCCAGGAGGCTGGAATTTGGGGCGAATGGCTTGGCCTTTGGAGTTTAACATTCCCATTATTATCACATAAATCAAGTGGACAGTCTGAGGGTTTATGGCCCTGCGTCCTCCGGGGCACAGACTCCTCCAGCTGCAGCTCTTACCCAGAGCCCCCCGAGGGTGGGTTCCTGAGGAGCCCTCCATCCACAGGCTCCTGCCAGGGGCAGCCTTCCCTGGGGTGGACAGCAGGTCTGGGACGCTCAGGCCCACAGACGGGAGCTGTTTCATCTTGGCTGGGTCAGGGGTTAATGGAGATAAGCCGTGTCTCCTTACCAGGGGGCCCAGGAGAGCCAAGCGTGTTGTTGGAGTTGAATCGGGATCTTAAAGATCCAACAGGCTGATACCCTCCTGCCTTTGGTGGGGGGGAGACAGGAGAGAACGATACAGCCTCCCCACCCCGGCCGGGCAGCCAGGGAACCGTGTCAGTCACTGAATGAATGGCTGGCGAGACATGACAATTGTCTGGGATCAGTGGGTTCACTGTCATAACCCGGCAGCCTCTGTAGCTCTGCTTTGAAATAAAGGCAGCGCCCCCTGTGCGATGCAATGGCAGACTCCTCGCCCAGGCTGCCTCTGGGTGCTCACGCGTGCCTGGTTGCCCCACAGGATACCTACTTGCCCCAGAACCAGGATGGGACCTGAGCAGATGTAGACAGCGCCTTCGGAATGTGTGAAGTTCAGACCCGGGCGCGTCTTCTGAGTGATGCAGTCTCAACGTCAGTCCCCGATGGCTCCCAGGGAAAGCATGTTTGTAAGGCCACAAACACGTCCTCCTCTGGGAAGCCTTTCTTAGTCGCCCTGATACAAAACTCTGTTTCTCTGTCTTCCTAGATTGCTTGGTGGCATTTCCTGGCTGTGGTCTTAATCATGGACTGCCCCACCAGCCATATTCACCATCATCTCTCCCTTAATGTCCTAAAAGAGGCTGAAACAGCCTCCCCTCCTCCCTCTCCCCTCCGCCCCTCGCGATTCTTCTCTCCCACCCTCCTCCTTCCTTCCCGACAGTGTGTCACCAGCACCTGCGTGCCAGTGACTTTCCTGGTGCCAGAGACGAGGCGAACACAATGGCCACAGTCCTTGCCATGTGGAGGTGACATTTCCCTGCTCACTGGGCACTCACCGGGCAGCACAGCCACCTTCTTTGGTGTCTCTTGTAGCAGCTTGTGCTGCTGGCAGTGGGGCTGGAACGCTTGTCATATGACTAAACAGTCTGTCCTCCAGTGTGGTGTAGATGTTGCCAGCCCAGATCTGGGGTGACCGTGAGGGCAGGCAGTGGGCTGAGCCCCTGAGATCACCAGGGAGGGGCAGAGGAGGGTGGCACGGATGGCGGCCGGCACTCTCCCTGCAGCTGCGTGGGGCCATCTGGGAATGTCTTACCAAATCTTATTTTTCAAGAGAAGCTGGGAATTGTAATTTTAATGTGAAGTCTCACTTTTAGATGTTGGAATTGAATTCAATTAAAAAACCTAGGAAAAGACATCTGGATGCCACATGAAGCTCACGGGCTGCCCTGAGGTGCCCAGTTGGCAGACACGCTGCTCTGCGGTGTCTGTAAAGAGTGGACACCACACCCTCGGCCGTCCTGCAGAAACCGTGCGAACTCAAGGCTCCTGCACGTCCTGGGTCTGCGGCTGCCCTCACCACCCCGAGCCCCGCAGCCGCCCTGCGCCCACTGCGGCGCACCAGCCTTAGCGCCTGCCTGCCAGCCTGCCTGCCAGCTCACCCCTTGTCTCCACGGACCACGCTTCACTAACCCTAAGAAGACCGCTAGGAAGGAGGAGACGGGCAACGACAAGGCCCAGACAGACAGCCTGGGTCCTACACTGGGTCCTCACTTCAGCTGGGCAGACACAGGCCTGGGTGTGAACGTTGGCATTGCCAGCTGCGGCCCGATGACTTCACGTTTCTGCCCTTGCTTTCTTTCTCTGATGATCCCAAAAGCTGCCTTGCAGGGAGGTGATGGGAACTAGGTTTCATGTTAAGATTATGAATTATACAAAGAGTGAAGCTTAATTAAGCATATATAGTCTTCTGGTTTGGTACTCCAGGAAGCTCTGGAGAGCTGCTTAGCCGCCCGAGGTCACGACCTCGCCAGGGCTGGCCTGGGATTTATCTCACGATTTCAGTGAAAGTAGTGAAGCGAAGGATTACGGAGGAATTGAGGGACCGAGCCGGGCGACGTTGGGGGATAGACTGCATCTCGGAGTTGGGCTGGCCGCGTGCCTGGCGAGGGCGTTGACTCTTATCAGTGTTTTTATTCTTTATCAGTGAAGCCATGGGGGTAAAAAGATACTCTCGCAGTCTCTCAGGAGTCGCGGCTGGCTCTGTGTTTGAGCGGCGGAGCCGTCCACGCAGGCGGCGGAGGCCCTGCTGGGTAGCCGCGCGGCAGGAAGGTGGAGAGTCTCCGGTGTGCCTCCGGGCACTTACCAATTTTGTGTAAATTACAGAGCGAAGATTTGGTAAATAACAGCGCTGGGCGCTACTTCACTGTGTCTCAAGTTACTTTACTGTGCACGCACGCGTGTGTGTGTGTGTGTGCGCGTGTGTGTGTGTCTGGCTGGCACGTGTACACGCGTGTTCTGGTTTTCTGAGGTACCTGTGAACCGATGCACATCTGTTAACACCAATTCGGCGAGCGGGCGAAGGGGGGACCTCGGTCTCACAGCGTTTCCCCAAGGCCTGCCGCACCTCTGCCCTCCGGGAAGGGCATCTCGCCGATGCGCCCGCTGTCCTGCGTGCCGGCCGGGATGCGAGGTCAGCTGCGCAGGTGCCGGGCACAGGCGGCTCCTTCACGAGCGCGGGGCCACCGCGTCCTTCTCTCGGCACAGCAGCCTCGGGCCACAGGTGGGAAGCTCTTCGGCCTTCCGGGAGTTCCCAGGACCGTCTCGCCCTGCCTGGCCTCAATTTCCCTGTGGGCGAAGCACAGATGCTGCCACCTGTCCTACAGGCTCAGGGCAAGCACTGCAGCAGCCTTGGCGCCCTCCGGGGCTGTTGGCGGCTCTTCCGCGGGGGGACCCAGTACCAAGCACCCTGTCCCGGGAGGGGAGCCACCGCGGCCCAGCAGGCAGAGCCGCCCGGGTCTCCCCGTGGTGACTTCCTCCTCTAAATCAGCCGCAGACAGCTGGCCCCCTGCACCGTGGGCTAGAAAAACACCCTGTTGCTCGACGGCAGCGGCTCGGAGGTTCCACAAACACAGCGGGGTCAGAGGGCTGGGCTCAGCCCCGCCCGCCAAGCAGCCCCGCAGCCCCCAGATGCGTTTATTTTCACAGGGACAGTGCTGGTCTGTCCTCGCCTGGACGGGAAGGAGACCCCACTGCCGCCCTGCTCTGCATGTGGCTGCCACTTATCGCTCACCTCCGGAAGGCCACTGACCTGCCGGCTGATTTGTTTATTTTTGTTGCACACAGACTGTCTGCTGTGTCCAAGCCCCGAAGCTAACACGGGTGTCACCCGGCCGAGTGGCGAGTACTCAGTAACTGGCTTTATTTGTTGCAAGGAGTCTCTGAGGGAGCGAGAAGGGGGAGCACGGCGGTGACACCGCAGACTGGCCTCCTCCTCGCTCGCCCTGCGCCTCCGCTTACCTTCCAGCAGCAGCAGCAGCGGCGGCCAAGCAGCTCCGAGAAAGAGGCCGTCGCCGGCTGTGAGACTGGCCTCTCCTTTTGACTAGAATGTGTCTCTTCTAAAATAACTTTTCCATCTGACGTTGTATTACGAAATCTCAAAATGTATGTTGAACTGGAAAGGCTTTTACAGCGAACCCGCATGGATGTACTGCCCGGGTTTCACCCCTGACTATTCCTGTACTCGCTTTGTAACAGGTCTCGTTCAGGTTTTGTCGTTGCTTCTGTCCCTGCCTGTGCTGCCTCTGCCTCCAGTCCCAGCTTGTTTCTGGCACATTTTAGGTCAATTGTAGACATCGGAACCCTTTTCCCAGTTGCTTCACTAGGTTTTCCAGCATTTAGACTTTGACGTCTGTTTGCAGTTTTTCCTCACGGTGCGATCGAGATGTAAAACACTGACAAGGTTCCGCATGTCTCCCCACAGTCTGTAATCACTGCTACTTTGTCAGAACAAACTTCTGTTTTGATTATTTACCACCAATGTTTTCCTGTTCTAGAACTTGGTAAAAATAGAATCATGTATTATGCTCTCTTTGGATAAGCTCTCTTCTGCTCAGCAGGTTTCTGAGGTTTATCCATGAACTTGTTGGTGTCAGCAGTTTTCTCCTTTCTGTTGTCAAGTAGTAGTCTGCAATTTCCGACCTCGTGTGTGCCAGAGCAGGTGTGCTGGCCTCACAGCCGGGGCGCCAAGGCTGGAGGGAGGGACGGGGGTTCCAGGCGAGCTCCCCGCAACCGCCCCCACTCCTCCCCTCCCATAAAGGCCTTATCATAGGTGCCCTCCGGGGTCATTTCATGTCCCAGCTGTCGCAGTTGTGATGGCTGCGTGGCCCCCTCGCCTCCAAAGGAAAGTCCATGACAGCAGACAGCTTCTTCTTAGTGCTCTCTGTGACCCCGACTTCGGGTTCCCGCTCTTTACACGTGTTACAATCTCATTGGACTTTCACAGTGATATCTACAAAGGAGATCATTTTCTGTATCCATTTTTGAAGGGGGAAATGGAAGCTTAGAGGGGCTTGGCGATCACTTAGAGCCGCGTGCTGGTGAGGCGCAGAGTCAGTATTTACCAGGCGGCCGCACCCCGGGCTCTGAGCTTCTCGGCTCCAAGTGGGTCCTTTGCCACCAGCACCAGCCTGCTTCCCAGCTTGTCTCCCGACACGCTGTCCGCTGCCTCGCTCTGCTGCAGCCAGACCAACGGCTCTGCTGTAACGTGAAGCCAGCCAGGCCGGCTTCGCAGCTTCTTGACTTGGCAGATGCTGCTGCATCTGCCTGGGTATTCGATCCTTCCCCACCTTTTCCATCAGCTGAACTCACCCCACTGGAAGGAGGCCAAGCGTCACTACCCCTGGAAGATGGGGGTGAAAGAGCAAGAAGGGGCGTGTGTGTGTGTGTGTGTGTGTGTGTGTGTGTGTGTGTGTGTGTGTTAAACTTTGAGCCCGCAGGGCCCAAAACACAATGGACAGCTTAGGAAATGACATGAGTGCTTCGTTCCTGCTGCATGGCCTGAAACGAGTGCACTACAAGAGTTACTCTGCAGGCTGCTGGTGGACACACAGGCAGAGTGCTTGCCTCACGTGTGTGAGGCTCCAGGTTTAACCCTCAGTGCGCATGCGTGCACACAGACACGCACACACACAAATCCGTGATGGGAAACTGTGTTCAGCAGCCCATTCAGATCATGTGCAGCCCAGTCTTCATAGAATTGTGTTTAAAAAGAGAAGAAAACTTTGAAAATGCATTATTAGTACATTAATTTATCACATTTGTGTGAAAAACGGCTCACCTCACCTGCTCACCTCATCCTTCAAAAATGGATACAAAAAATGATCTCCTTTGTAAATATCAGTGTGAACACCACACCTCTGTCCCTGTGATATGCCTAGAGGACCGCAGGTGTATTTCCCTAAATGGAAATGGCTTTTATTTTACTCTGGAAGCTGGTGAGCGAGCTACGTGATAGCAAGTGTTTGACAAAGGTGTTTAGCACTTTACTAGGACCAAAGACCATGCGTGAGACTTCACTGCTCCCGGTTACTTTTCTGTCTGAGGTCAGTAGGATGAGATTGGCACAGTCGGCCTTTGCCCTGTCTTGGTTCTCACCAGAGCCTGTGCTTGCTGCATGGTGCCAGTGTGCTGTGGCCGTCAGGTTAGCTTTCCCCGATCTGACCCAGTGTGTTTGTGTCGGTTTGCAGCCTGGTTAAGATGCAATGAATTTGCGTCCCGATGGGGGCAGCAGCAAGTCTTTGGTAAAGACTCCGGGCTGGAAAACACAGAACCTTTGACCTCAAGCTGCCCTGGAATCTGAGCTCCCTCCGGAGGGATCAGATGCTGAGCCTGCTGATGGCTCCCATCCCTTTGTGGCCTATTTCTAACTGTAGTCACTTAGGGCGTCATGATGGTGTGGTGTATAGACCGTGGAGATGCACACACCATTTATTACCCTGAAAGAACAGGCTGCCAGCGGCAGGTGCTTTGAGTCTCCAAAACGAGCAGACACTCGTCAGGCTCAGCTCTCTTCACGAGGAACTGCGGAGGCTTCAGCATCCTTTAACGTCTCCCTCTGGGCCTCAGGGAAGGGAAGTTGGGGAGCAGGATCCCGTAGTGTCTTGCCCGCTGCTCTTTCTCCACATTTTACCTAGTAACCCGAGTTCCCGCCGGAAACGCCCCTGACAGATCATCTGCCCACCGCGGCTCACGATGCCCTCTGTGCCGTTTTCATCTCGGCAGAGGGAAGCGTCGGAGTTTACAGATGTGGCCTGTGCTTTCGCTCTGCACTCACTCTTCATGCCTGTTCGTCCTAAGCATTGCTTGAGATACTAGAAGCGCAGCTGTACATGAAACAGAAACAGACACGTTTCCTGCTCTCCTGGTGGCTATAATCCAGCCAGCGGGCAGAGGTTTCTAGGAGCAAGTTGGTATGAGTTAGACAGCATTACCTTCTGCGGAGCAGAGTAAAGCAGGAGGGGACAGGGCCGTGGTGGGTGGGATGTTTCCACGTAAGAAGGTGAAATGCGGCGGACCCGGAAGCGGGTCAGGGAGGGGCCACGTGACCTCTGAAGGACGAGCACTGGGCTGTGAGGGGTTTTGGACCAAACAGAGACGCGTCATGTCCGACTTAGTGTTTGACAGTCACCAAGTGCTGCGTGGTGGACAGAGGGTAGGGGACGGGAGAGGTGGAGGGAAGCCCAGCCGGAGGCCTCTGGACCTGTCAGAGGGGGGACGGCGATGCCGAGAACAGGGTGGTGAGGGCAGGTGTGCTCTGCAGTGGTGAACAGAGCCTGTTTAGAAGGAAGCGTCAGCACACCTTGGTGGTGGATTGCATGTGACAGAGACAGAGGACTCCAAGGATTTCGGCTTTGGAAGTAGTTAAATGAAAAAGCCATCACTGATATGGGGAAGCCTGAAAGAGGATTAGATCTAGTGGAAAAACAAGAGTTTCATTTTGATTTATAATCTCAGAACTCTGACAGGCCGAGGCAGGAGGATTGCAAGTTGAAGCCCAGCTTGAGTGAATTTGAGATTTGATGAGACCCTGTCTCAAAAGTAAAACAGATAAGAAAAGGGCTGAGTTTGTGACTGTGCCATGACCAGTCTCCAATACAGGGTGAAAAAAAAGAGAGAGAAAAGGAAAAAGAAAAGGTGGTATGTAAGAAATAGAAGCTTGGAAGTATGGAAAGATGCTGGAGAAGTAAATTGGGGAGCCATTAGCATACAGACAATATTTGAAGCCAGGGCACTAAATGAATCACCCAGCGAGTGATCATTAGAGACGATCACCAGGCCTGCGGATGAAGGCTGGTTGGAGTGGAGTGCAGAGGTCAGAAGAGATGAGACAGTGTAAGCACTAAGGTCGGCGTGGGAATACGGTGGAGGATGTGTTTCAGGGAGAAGCGGTTGCTCAGACCAACTGGTCCTGGGGAATGAGGTGAGGTGGAGTCTTGGAGTGAGCCTTGGCTTGGTAACAGGTCTCCACAGCCCTTGTCGGAGACAGTCTCGGAGCGTGCGATGGACAGCGGGGTGGGGGAGCTCAGCAGCGGGCTAAAGACAAGTGGGGAGAACGAGCACACGCACATCTGTGTGGCTGTTTCCGAAAAGGGCGACATAGCTCTGGCCAGACCGGGACCGGGGGGAGTGATCCGCAGAAGGAGGTGTTTGAGAAAGCAGACGGACCGTGCACGGGTGGAAATGAGCTGGCCGAGCAGGACAGCACAGGCCGGAGGGAGGCGCCGCCAGTGCAGGGAGGAGGAGCAGGTTCTGTGGGCGAGCTGCCTGTTTTGAGGGGGAGAGCGCCTGCCCATAAACACGGGGGACTGGCCGGTGCGTGCGGGTCAGGGCTTCTGACTGCTTCTATGTCCTCCGTGGGCGGAGGAGCAAGGTCAGAGGCCGCGAGCGAAGTGTGGCGGGTCTGAATGTGGCTGATCTAAAAATGAGGATTTTTAGAAAAGTGGTAGGATAAATAAAAAAGTGCACAAATTACAATTCTCCTCAGAGCAGGCCTCACATGAGAATCTGAAGAGACCCTTGGTGATGTGTGTCCCCAGCCATGCGCCCTGCCAGGGCAGACGGAAGAGTGGTTGAAGCGCTGGGCTCCGGCCGGGGGTGGCAGGGCAGCGCAGAGCCAGTGAGTCCCCGGTATAGTCTGTGGGCTCCGAGCCGCAAAGCACAGGCCTCTCTGGTCTCTGAAGCTGGTCCACAGTGAGGGACATAAATTTGAGTTAAACTTATTCCGAGCCTTTCCCTGGGCCCCAAATTGTTGTGGCGACTTTTTCAGCTGCCCTGCAGGTTCCCTCCCTGTGTGCCCAGGCAGCTGGACTCCTGTGTGCACGACTTCTTCTCCAGCTCAGAATGGCGCATGCTGTTGCCCCTCAGATGGTTCTTGTGTTTGTGCTGCCTAAGCTTTCTTTCCGCAAACCCAGGCCTCTCCCAAGTGTTGGAAACGCGGCCCAGCCAGTGAGGCTGGCACTGCTCTGCGATCGGCTCGCGGTAGCCTGCTGCCTGCAGCGGACCCAGCGGGGCCTGCCCTCCCTCCCGGCCAGTCCCCCTCCACCCTTCGAAAGAGCGGGGCTTCAGTGATGATTTCGTTGCAGGCTTGGCATAGATGTTGCTTCCTGAGCCGAGTGGGAGGATCAGCGGGACAGGGAACGAGGGAGGGAGGGGTGACCTTGACGTGGCCGTGCTCAGGGGCAGATCGGAAGCCGCCGCGCAGAGGGGCTGGCGTCAGCACCGTGCAGGGCAGTTCTGCTCCTGACCAAACTCGAGAACTAGGAAAGCCATGTTTTTAGAGGCCAGAAAAGAGGTGTTTCTTTGGATCAAGAATGCTCTGGAGCTATTTCTGCTCCCACTCACACAGGCATCATGCAGAGTGCAGCCATGTCAGTGTTTGGAGAGAGGTTGACGAAAAGACCTCAGTCCCTTTAGCCAAGCAGAGTTGTTGGCTCCTGTTTTTACCTCCCTCTTATCCTATTATCCCCTCTGGAAGTGTAGATCGCTCACAGATCGGAAAGGACTGTCTGGAAGAAAGGACTGTCCCTGTGTGTATTCGCCATGGGGCTTGGGCAAGGGGAAAGATAGGTGGAGATGGAGAATGGGGACAGAGGTCACAGGGCACAGTCCCAGTTCCTCCAGCCCCATGAGTCGCTTTCCTTTGGACCTCACTGCCCTCTAACGTTCCCATCACAGCCACGTTCCCACACCCACCCCGCTCTCTGGCTCCGGCCTCTCACGACACTCTGTGTGGCATCAGATTCCTCCCCAGTCCCCACTGCGCTTGTCTCCCAGCAGACATCTACCAAGCGCGTCCCATGCCCCAGACCAAGGCTACGTACTGCTCACCACAACTGCATTTAATTTCTACAGAATAGAAATTGTTATTTCCAGCTTACAGAAGGGAAAAGAGGTGGGAACACGTAAAGAAACTCGTTAGTGTTTCACAGCAGATGAGCAACTGGATCAGGGTTTCATTCTATGTTTGATTGTAGGGACCATTCTGTTTTATCTTTAAAAAGTTTTGTTTTTTTTTTTTTTTAGGTTTTTTGAGACAGGGTCTCGCTTTGTGGTTCAGGCTGGCCCTGAGCTCAGCCTCAAACTCACATCACAATCCTCCTGCCTCTGCCTCCCAAGTGCTGGGATTACAGGCGTGAGCCACCACGCCCGGCACTGTGGTATGTGGTACTGGTTGCTGCTGGGTGTGGGTCTCCACACCCAGTAT
>PVIR01025154.1:0-12764 GCA_004026965.1 Petromus typicus | reverse complement strand
GTTCTGTGGGGGCGAGGACTGTCCCATGTGGAACACCACTTTCCCCTGGCAACTAACACAAACACCCAGATAGTCAATAGTTGTTAAAATGGTGAGAGAGATGTAGACTAAGGTGTGATTGCTGACTGCGGGTGTTCACTGTGGACACGCGGAGGTTTTGCTATGGCTCCCGTTCTCAGGGTACACGATCCTCAGCCCTTGACGGCCCTTCCACAGTTCACTGTGGGCAGTAATTTGGGTGACAGAGTTGGGGAGAGCCCCCTCCTCAGACAGCTACGCCCCGTAGCCACCTGCCAACTTGACGCGGCCATTTGGTGTCTAACTGGCTTCCTGAATGTAGTCCATGCTAACTTCCTCAACTCCTCCACTCAGTCAGTGGCTGTGCCGCCTGCCCACTTGTCAAGCAAGACCGTGAGAGACACGCTCGATGCCTTTCTTTCCTTCTTTTCTCATCTCCATTCCAATTAATTGCAAGTCCTTTGCTCTACCCGTGTGGACTGTGCGTACCTCCCTCCACCGCGCACTGCAAGGCAGCCTCGTGCTTCGCGTGCTCTTGCAGTAGTCCCCTGTCTAGAGCATACGTGGTTCTGAGCGTGGCTTCTGACTCCGTGGGTTCTCATGAGCTTCTGTGACAGGCAGGAGATACCTTGCCAGGCAGCGGCTCTGGCCATGACTGCACACAGCGCAAGACTCAAGACAGCTTCACGTGGACTGGGGATTTAGCTCAGTGACGCCACACCTGCTTTGCAGGCACAAGATCCTGAGTCAGACCCCGACAGCGAAGGAGGGTGGCAAGATGGCTTCCTCTGAGCTGGTTCCTATTAGTCAGTGCATGTTGGAGAGAATGTCGGCAGGACTGGGTGGCCAGAGAATCGTGTGCTTCGTTAAGGGAGGTTGCGGTGCCGTTCCCAACCGGGGAGTTCACTGTGAGTTCCCGGGAGGGGTATTTCCTGAGTCTCCACCTCCGCCTGTCTCAGCTTCTCAGGCATGACAGAGCCAGGCTGACAGCTCAAAAGCCGCTCCCAGAGCGCCTCAGGCGCGCAGAGGTGCGGGCGCTGTGTGGGTTGCTTGGCGGAGTCTACAGCGGCTGGGGACTCTGCTGACCCGGGCGGGAGCCTGGAGACCACTCTGGCCTCAGGACCCGGCCTTTGTGGAAAGAGCGAGGAGTACCTCATCTCTCAACAAACCGCCGCGTACAGACTGCCCGTTCTGCACAAACCTCCCCGCACACTCACAACCCGCAGGCCTCTGGACCGCGGTGGAGCTAACAAACTGGAGTGGGAAGCTGTGTTTCTCATACAAGACACAGAGGACAGATGCCGAAGCCCGAGTCAGGGGCAGGGCAGCAGAGCTGCAAACAGGGAGGGGTCAGCTGCAGAGAGGGAGCAAATGGCAGAGAAAGCATAACACACATCTTGCATGTTTCGTAGTCTTTTTTAAAAAATTGAAATCTTTATTGGTACATTACATAGTGTTTTGTAGTTCTTAAACCTGGTCATGCAACAAGTAGGATTTCCTTCTGTACACCGAGCACAACGGTTTTGAAGACGAGGGTCATCATCGGGTCATTTTGTATCTTTCTCTCCATGCTGGTCCCCAGTGTAAACTATCAAACCATTCCTGAGTTTGTACGGAGCCTTGTAATAATGGACACAGGCTCGTGTGAGTGAGGTCAGGCGCATCTCTGTGCTAGCCGCTGGACAGAGGATAATTCCTAAGTCAGGGTGGCTACAAGACTGCTCATGTCTGGTGTGGAGATGATTATCAGAGGGAGACATTCTGCAGTGAGTCTCTTGGGCTTCTTTGAAGAAGGTGTTTGTAACACATTTTGCTGACTGCTTCTCTAAATCCCAGGAGCACTAGTAATTTTTCATCAAAAAATAAGAAGTGAAAATGAAGCAGTTTAGCTGTGAGAACTCCCTTGCATTTCTTCTAATTGTAATTTGGTCATGAATAAATTTTCACCCTTTGCATTAGAGTTTGGAGAAAAACACACCCATGCTTTCGCACAGTGAGTCAAGCCTCTCGGCAGTTCAGAGCGCAATGGAGATTCTCTGAAGTGGCTTGGTCACCATTGTGCACAGCACAGGAAACCTTTTATTCCCTAAAAATCGCTGACCACGACCCATGCTTGGCCTTCAGGCGCACACCTTGGGATTGCAGAGGCTCCAGGCCAGTGCCCTGTAAGAGGAGACAGCCGAGCTCCGAGTCCAGGGCTGAAGTGTGCAGTGGGACCGGCGTTCAAACACTGTACTCGCCTCCTGTTCTCTACAATTAAAACCAAAAGCAGCCTTGAGATAACCCTGACAGGAGGAAGGAATCGGAGTGACAATAGCTAAAGCTTATCAGATGCGAGAGCTGTGTTGTGTATTGTTATTTAATCTCCACAACAACCCTGTGCTTAGAGCTGAGAAGGTCTGGAAACCGCAGTGACATAACCTGGTTCTGGGCTCAGCTACTCCGGTGCAAAATAGGAGCTTGTGTCCAGGCGACACTGCTTATAGTTGGTACCGCGCTGGGGAAACTGGGCTTTCTGTTTTGTGCTGGGCTCTAGGACCTAGACCGCTGAACCTTTAGCCCAGCTAGGGGGAAAAAACCCAAAAAAACAAACTGAAAGAAAAAATGTCTACCCCGTGTCTTCTGCTGGCTCAAGGCCAGGCTGATGGAGCCAGTTTTAAGGCAGCTTAAGATTTTCCCTTTTCATGGCCAGATCTGTTTTCGATCGAATCTTCCAGCTGGTCCTGATTTACAGAGTGGTGCTCAGTTTCCAAACAAGCCGCGCTCTGGCATCTCAGAATTCCGTCCAGCTAAGGCTGCTGTGCCTGTGCCACAGTTCCCATGGTTGGAGTATATTTCTCTTTTTTTTCCCTCCTTTAAAAGTGGAACATAACAATTCACTTTCATTGTTGCATGTTGTAATATTTTCATATGCAATTTTCTCCTTCAGTTCATCGCTCCCTACAAAGGACTTTGTGTGTATGATTATAGTATTATGTTTGTAATAAAAACCAGCTGACTTCATAGATTTTTACATTTTACCTGGCTTTCCAGCTGGGTCTGACTTTGGCTTGTCATGTTATGCGGAGGAGCAGGGCTTGGCATGGAGGTCTGCATGGGGTCTGAGCATTGCACAGGGAGCCACCGCAGGACAAGGAAATAGCTCTGGAGAAGAGCGGAGAGGATTCTCTCGGGGCCGCACTTGCTGAGCAGAAGAAGGTTTGTTGGGAGGCAAGTGTACAAAAGGGACAGGGAAAAGGTGTAAGGGAAAACGTGTGTTCTGATAGCAAAGCCACGTTTTTATTGAGCACTTGTCAGATGCCAGGCATGGTGCTGGGTACGTTATATGAGTTGTTCATCTGATTTTCACTGCGACCTTTGCATGTGAGGTGGCTGAAACCCAGGAGAATAATGGCAAGTTTTTAAGTGGGGAGACGTCTTCGAGCACGAAGCCGGAGCCCAGGCTATCAGTCATGTCTGTTCCTTCATCTGCTGGGCTTTACTGCATATGTGAAGTTTTAGCTCCAAAGCCAGTTGCAGGACTGTTCAGAAGGACTCCAGCCCGGGTTTGCTCCGGGGGTTCCGCAGTCTGAGAAGACCTCTTTTCTAGGTGCCTGTCACTTTTAATATTACACTGTCCTGCACTTCTCCCTCAACCCCTAGAGGGCTGAGAGAGGGCGTTCCCTTTTATAGGGCTGAGATGTATTTGCAGAATGGAAGACTATGGCTTGGAAGTGCTTCTTGGCTGGAAGTTCTTAGTGTAGTGAGTCACTGGGGGGTGACTTCTTGGTCCAGATACTGACCCATAAAGTGAATCCCTTGTGATGAACTATTTAGGATTGATGCCCTCCAGACTTGTAATTGGATTTCTTAACTTTCTCAGATAACTTTTCTACCTGCCATTGAGTAGATGAAGGAAGATGTACAGAGTTGTATGTTGACTTGGAAGAAAAAAAACAGTGATCTCCATTTTTTCTTTTTTTTCCCTCTCTTCCCTCTCTCCTTCTCTCCTTTCCTTTTGAGATAAGGTCTTGCTGTGTTGCTCAGTATGGCCTCCAACTTCTGGACTCAGGGGATCCTCTTGCCTCAGCCTCCCAAACGGCTGAGGCCACAGGCACATACTGTTGCACCTAGATAAAGGGCTAGATTTGCTTTCTTGCTTTCTGGTTCCGTGTGACCGACCAGGAGGCAACTGGCTGACCGAGTTCTTGGCTCCTCTTGCCTGATGTTCTTATCTGTACCTCCCCTCACTCACTCACTGCGTTTAACCTTAGCAAGTAATGGTCGTATTTTCTTCCTGGAGCTGGGTCAGAATACTTGATACCTGCAATTCAGAAGTGTATTTGGGTCGCAGTTTCAGAAGGATCAGTGTCCAGCAAGGTGGACAAGATAGTGGAAGGAGCAGGTGGAGGAAAACTGTCCAACCATGGCAACCGGAAAGCAGAGGGAAAGAGGAAAGGACTAGAGAGGAAGTCGCCCCACTCTGGGCCACAGGCTGGGTGACCCCGCTCTTCTGACCAGGCCCAAGCTCTGCACAACCCGCCCATCTGATGGACCAGTGATCAGTTCCCGGATGAGTTTGTCAGCCCAGGAGCAGTCACACCTGGAAGCCCCGCCAGTGGGTACGTGAGGTTTTGGGGGCAGTTTAGATTGAAAACTGTGACATGGGGACATCTTACATAATTTAGAAGGGAGATTTAAAACATAAGAAAATGTATGTACAATTTAAAAATTTTTCTTTTCGCTTTTCTTTCCTTTGGCCTTGTGCTGTGGCAATAATGTTGAAGATTGGTGAGATTCTTCTTGGCCAAAGCCTATCCTGTAATTTTGTGTGATTACTCCAAATTTTGTCCCACAGAACTGAATGTTTAAGATGAATGTATAGGAACTGAATGGACTGGAGTCTGGATTTCTTATAGAACGAAACTTGCATGACTCGATATTCCCTTTGGCTCTTTTACTGTAGGTTTGGGCACAGGTTTACTATATTTTCTTGATTTAGTGAGTTACTTTCTGTCACTTCAAAAAATGTTTATGTCTGCTTCTTTAGTGCTCAAAAGGAAAAGAGAACATCTTGATTTTTTTCTTAGTGAAGAAGCTGTTCTTTGACATAAGTAAACATGGAGTCCGATGTTGCTACTCAGTGTGGTCTTTTCATTGGTGAGATTGCACTGTCTTTGGATTCGGGGTCCGCTCTCCAGGATGCCAAGCACTTGCACTGGGTACTGTGTTTATGTTTTGGTGAAGTGTTCACTTGGACTGTTTAGGTGACTTGAGTGCCTGAGGTACAGAAGCCAAGGCTCCCCCCAGGCCCGGACACCTGAGTGCGTAACACGTTCTCACCAGAAGGAAGGGAAGAATTTCATCTGCCAGAAACTTTCCAAGTTTATTTAGAGGGGACATCCCAGGAGGCTACATGCTCTGTTCTCTGAATATTAAAAAAAGGTTAGTGACGTGAAACAGCAGAATGTGTTTCTCCAGCCGGACGGGGCTGACGTCCTGGGCTCACATCTGCCCGGGAAGCTGAAGAATTCTCTCAAAGGCTGGGGTAGGTAAATGAAAAGCAAGTTACGGGAGCCCCGAACCTCAGGGAGAATAGGAGACATTTTACCTTTTGCTGGGGGTGGAATTTCAAAGACAAAGACAGAAACTTAAATATAATTTCTGGTGACCTTTCTGGTTAGTATCCTATTTAAGACTCTTTGATGACCCATTTAAAAAAATCTCATAAAATATCTACTGTATTGTCCAAAGTTTATGAAGGTGGGTTTGTATTTCTTTTGACTGTAACTCTCAGTGGACAAGTAAGCCTCAAGGGCTTTGGTGATTATTTAGGTTAAATTATATATTAACAAAATATAAAAATATTGTTTAGTGAAATGTCAGCTCCTTAATGCCAACTCGTCAGAGTCTCATAGCACTTATGGATGCTTTTGTGGAGGGCTGACAGAAATAGGAGCAGGAAGAACAAGGGACATTTAAACCAATCTCTGCCTGTTGTCACCTGTTGTACACATTCAGCTCAGATTTGGGAAACAGTTCAGTAAACAGACAATTGACGGAATGAGGGTCGGGGTTCAACAAAGACATCGGTGAGGCCAGGGAGCAGCAGCGCTGAGAAGCTGGTCCCTGGGGCAGCGCGAAGAAGGCGGGCAGTGTATCCGGGGCCTGTTGGGAGTTCGTGGTATGGAGGAGCGTGGACAGGAGCTGTAGACAAAGAGGAAGCAAGTTACATCCCGAAGTGTGACTGAGAGAGAAATACCCTCTCTGTCCTGCGCTTCCCTCCTCTGGCTGAGCTCTACAGGCACCAGGGCCCAGAGGACTCACGGTGCTGTCTCCTCAGTTCAGGGGGACCTGGGAGGCCACAGACAGCGGGTGGGCGTGGAGTGGTTCAGAGGCAGGAGAGCCAGCTCCTGGGCTCACTGAGGGAATTTTGACTCTTCTTGAAGAGCAGCATCTAATTACGGGATCTTCTTGAACAGGTTCAGGGTCTGTCTACGCAGAGCTTTTGGACCATTCAACTCTGTAAATACCACAACAGGCTGGACACCCCCTCAGTTTCCTTCTTTGGAGACAACAGTTTTCAAAATCTTTCCTGTTTAATGCGTATGAATGACAACACAGGAACAGTCAATGTGAGCAATTCCGGTTTCAACTGAGACAGCTGTACGAAGGTAGACGAGAAGCTCATGGGGCGATGGACCATTTAGAAAAGTTGATTGAGTCTCAGAAGTTTTTTGCTACTCTGCCAGTAACTGTGCTAAAAACTTCACTCAGGAGTCACATGATGACAGAGTCTTTCTCATTCTGATAGAGACGTAGAACTTTTCATCAAAACATTCAGTGTTATATGTACAGGATTAGAGGGAACGTTTGGGAAACTGGATTTTAAATCTCATTCAGTGTAATCTTGGACAAGTAAGTTAAGGTCTATGCGAGCTTCGCTATCTTAATCTATAAATTTGGCATAACTCTACTTTCTTTCCGGGCTTATAGAAAAATAAGTTAACACCAATTAAAACTGCTTTGTAAATGGAAACATGCTTCATGTTACTTATATTTTCACTGCGACCAGGATGTCTGTTCAAACGTAGTAGAAGCTGTTTGTCCCAGGTAGTCAGCCACAAAGTGAAGGACCACAGTACAGTCACTTGTGGCGCCATTCCTGTTTGAGTTCTGTGTTCTTTGGTGGTTTTTCGGTTTTGGAGACAGGGTCTCACGTGTGTTTCAGGTTGGCCTTGAGCTCAGCATGTTGCCCAGGTTGACCTCAAATGCACAGTGATCCTCCTGCTTCTGCCTCCCGAGTGCTGGGATTACAGGCGTGAGCCACCACACCCGCCTATGCCTTAATTCCTTACCAGTGAGATGTAGACCTTACTCTTATTTTTGAAATTCTGAGTTTAAGTGAAGCTGGGTTTTGGATTAATGTAACTCATTTTCTTAATTACAAACAATTCTTGCTTCCTTTGAGTTTTATAGCCGAACACTTCTGCCATAGCTACTTGCTTCTTTTATTTCAAACTTCAAAATACACTTATGATAATAAAAGTAAAATGGCAAGATGCCAAGTACTGAGATTATAGAAGAATGCACAGCCTCAGTTTGCCTTTAAGTTGTTAAATTACTTCTGTAATTAATGAGGCAAATATTCTTTAAGTCCAACACAGTCGGCTTTCCTTACAATTTATTCCCTTTTGTAAAAGTATTATAAGTAACTGTTTATTGTAGCAAACTTGGAAAGTTAAAGAACATTGCAAATGTGAACAGTCTTCCAAAATAAGTTACCTTTGAGACTATATTTTGTTCCATCTTCTCTCTTTAAGCATGTATTTTAATAGTGGCAAATATTTTCATATCCTGTATCTCTTATACCTTAGCTCATGAGTATTCCACCTTGCTGCTAAATATTTTTCATTGACAATTTTAATGATTGTATAACAGCCACTCAAATCGATTTATCTTAACATTGGACAGTTAGGTGATTTTTCTCTATTACATTCTAATATGCATTAAATCAAATTGAGTAAGAATAAGGGGAGTTAAAGAGTGAAAGAGAAACTTGTCTCCATCCTCTCCTAATCTCCTCATGGATCGGCTCCGCGTCCTACTGGACTTTAACTTATCATTGGAACCGCTGACGCTCCGACAGGTGAGTCCCCGTGTTCCTGATCTCACACAAAGCTGTGGTCCACGCCAGTGGAGTCCAGGGAGCCAGCAGAATGTGGTGATCCCGGCGCTTTTCGAGTGGAAACCTAACTTGCAAGTCTGAACTTGAGAACATCGTCCTTCACATCGTCCTTCTTCTCCTTTGTCGCCCTCGTCTTCCTCTCTCTTTTTCTTCTTTTCATCCCCTCTTCCTCCTCTTTGTCCTGCTCCTCCTTCTCTTCCTTTTTAGTATACAAAACCCACTCACAAATGTTAACACAGCACTGGGATTCTGGATGACTTGTTTTCATTATTCAAGGAAAATCCTTTATTTTTTTCTCCATGGTGTCTAAAACATTTCTATGAATTCCAGTGGTCAGGAAAAGCTAGGCAGTTTAGTGATTCTCTACACAGGAATTTTACATGTGACATGTCTGCCATGCTTTCTCATCCTACCCACACAACAGACATGACTAATGGATCTCAAGACAGCCCAGGCTCCTTCCTGGGACAGGACTGCTACAGTCATGAGCGATGCCTCACGAATGGCTCAGCAGAACAAGCCTGCTCACTGTCAAGAGCTCATTCAGTCTTTTATTCACAGACCAGGAAACCAAAGTGTTGTAGATTCTATGCAACAAAAATAATGCATCTGCTTGGTTTGTTGATCTTCTGCAGAGGTTTACATCTTAAAGGGATACCTCAGTGATCTGCAAACACGTTACAGTTGAGGAAGCAGTGATTGAAACCACTGGGTGGAGGATACTCCAGGAACAAACAGGTCCACAGCGAGGAAGCCCAGCAGTCATGGGCAGGACCCCGTGGGAATCAGCACCGCGGAGAGGGCAGACAAGGGAGAAGCTGGCCCGCAGCTTCTTAGGGTTAGAAACTTAACTTTGTTAATCACATGGAGATAACTAGTTTGCAGGAGACTGGGTCTTACTAAGGAAATTCAGAAGGCACTGGCATACGAAGTAGAATTTCTGTGTACTTAATGATGGTGCCAAAATTATAGAATAATTTGCAATCATACCCCATCTTGGGGTCTTCTTTCTGGTGCATATCTCTATAAAGATACCGAGGTCAAAGGCCTAAATGCCTCTTGGTGAAAAGACAGTAGTGTGATGGCAATAACAGGCTACATTTTGGAAAGGGTGTTTTCTTCCTCATAAGTCTGTTTCCTTTTTCAAGAGAGCTTGAGGCAAAACCTTAAACATTTTTAATCGAAGCCGTGTTTGCCCAATGCCAGGGAGTTTTCATTTCTATTAGTTGCATTTTAGGTATTTTCCTAGCGATAGTCGTTGATTCTGTAGTTCCAAGAGCAACACCCTTGTATGGCGTCTCACAGGCTGTCTGCTTCTACAGCTGCCTCAGCTCCACCGCACATCATTTTCATTGACTCCAGGCTCTCAGAAGGCCTTTCTCCAGCTTTATAATCTCTAGAAGTTTCTCAGTGCAGCTCCCTACACTGGTTTAATCAAGTCTTGGCTCTGAGCTGATGTGGAACAAATTTCTTGGCCTGTTTCTTCATTACTTTTCTTGTTGTTGAGACAAAAATGCCTGATGCCCCAAGTTAAGGGAGGGAAAGTTTATCTGGCTCATGGTTGGTGGAGGTTTTAGTCTGTAGCCAGCTGGCTTCAAGGCAGGGTGGCATGACAGACAAGTACTCGGCGGAGAAACAGTTCATGGCAGGCAGAAGGTAGCAAAGTGAGCCAGGGAAGCCCACAGCTCTTTGTAGCTCTCACGTCTCAGGCTACTTGGAGTGGAAGTGTGCTTGATTTTAGGGTTGCTCCGTGAATCTATCCCAGCATCACACATTCCTGATCTGGCCACCTCTGAAAAGCCCTGTATATGACTGCATGAAGCTTTGGGAGGGATAGCTAGACACAAGCCATAATAACCTACAAGAATTAAAGTTACCTATTCGAAAAGCAATGTTGAGGAAGTTGGAAAGACTTACAAAAAGGAGTCAGTGTCTGAGCTGTAAATGTATTTGCAGAGAACAGGGTAAAGATGTTCTTTAAATCAGAAGCATTGTATGCTCTGCCAGATGGGAAAAGGTACAGTCTACAGTCGTTGTGAAGGGGGTGTGCTAGGTCTGTGTGGTGCTCTTAACTCCACTTCAAGCCAGACTTCTTGCTTTGCCAAGAGCAGCTACTTTAGACCAAAATGCTGAAGAGCAATTGGGGATGCTATAAATTTGCTGGGAACGCATCATTTCCAAGCATTTCCTAGTCCTGCTAGAGGGATAATGTTGTCTCTCTCTAACAAGTGGCAGTGGCAAGGCATGACTCTTGGAGAGCTGTATATATTACACTACATTCATTTCATAATCAAAAGACAATCCTCACTATTTTATGTTAGTGGATAATAAAAACCTTCAGTGTTTTACAGTTCTTTTTCTCTGATTACTTGTGGGACACAGTTACAAGCTTACCACTGTTTATTACACGCAGGAATCATGATGTGGGAGTTCTTAGCTTCCAAAGAGCTTTAAATCAGATCTAGAATTTAAAGAGAAAAATCAATCACTAAATCAGTGATTATATAACACCAGCCAAGTGTCTTTTCCCAAATAAAGGCAGATTTTACATTTCCTAGGAGGTCGATTCCATTAATAGTACTTTCATTTTCAGTTAGGTGGAGACATAGATCACTTAGCCCGAGTTTTACAACTGGAAACACGGAGCTGCAGACACAGCCTGGGCCAGAGGAAAAGCTTGTGCCTCACCGCCTGAGGATGTAGCCTATGAGGCTTGAGACGAGACCATACAGTGAGGGTTTCTGCAAAAGCTACAGGTCTAAATGTCAGGGAATTCATACTGAAACCTTTGATTTCTGCTGGCTCGTCCAGGAAACATTGGCTTCCTTTTCTCAAGCAGCTTTAGAAAATACATTGTCTGAAGATACTGTTCTTGATCACTGTATCACAGTACAGTTTTTTCCTCATTTTCAACACATTCACCTTTTCATCTTTGAAGGAGCAATTTCAGAACCTGAGGGTGGACCCCGACCTTGACTGTGCTCTCCATCTCCATCTCCTGGGGAGGATGAGAAAGCATGGCAGACACGTCACGTGTAACGACGCCCCTTCCCTGTTACCTTGTCTCCTGCCGTGAAATCCCAGCCCAGTTCGAGCACATTTCTCTATCATGTTCAATGCATCCATAAAGCACCTCTGAACTTTCTAGCCCTTCGATCACTTACTGTCTTTTCTAAGCAGTTGAGCCTGATCACCTGTTGTTTATCTTGCTTTTGAATAGTTTTGTGTACATATGGCTCTTCAACATACTAGCTGAAATAAGGAATTTCTATTGCCTCTATAATGCACCCTTGCTCCATTTATGTTTTATGATAGCTATAGAAACTATATTATAAAAATAAGACAATCGGATGTTTATGAGACTGAAAGTCGGTCAATGGAACAAAATATTGGAAATTAGTGTTATTATGGAAAATCCATGATAGATTATTTTTATATTTATATTATCATCTTGTACTCCTGTTATAGCCCTACATCAGTCTGCTTTGCTGAATTTTGAGCAACCTGAGCTTAAGGAAAAACATTGATCTTTGCGGTATCAGTGTTTGCTGCGGCTGCCAACAGTGTGATCCATTTTTAACCTCCGTGCCAGACTCTGTGCTAAGTACTTTACATTCATCATCTCAACTAATCTTCACAGGCTTTATATATGTCTAATAATAAGGTTCACTTGTCTTCATTTTAAGAGTGAAGCATTATTGGTGCATAAATAGAAATAACTTCAGAATAATGAATAAATCACCCGACAGTTGCCCAAGACACCCACATGGGAATGTTTCTCTTGCACCAACTAGAAAGAGAAACTTAAGACTAAGATCTCACCCTCATACTTCCTCCCCTCTTTCCCAAGAAGAGTAGAAGTTGTGGGAACATGAACGCTCACTTTGATTTTATAGTTAATTACTAATATATTCATTTCTCTGTGGCATATTTCTTTTGAAGTAGTGTTAAGGCTTATATCTAGGTGTGTGCCCAAAGACTTATGTCCTGCTAGGTGTAGCTTTGGCCAGTGGCTGGATCATAGGGGTGTGATATTGGATTAAGGGTGCGTGATACTGGCAGGAGGTGCGGCGCCGGGCGCGAGGTGGGGGTCCTGGTCTTTGGCTTCCGGACTTGGTCCTGTTTCTCCAGCGAACTCGCCTCAGCCTGTTGGAAGTGGGAAGGTCGTTGATGATTCACAGGTTCAGGAGTCTGATGATGCAGATGGAGATTGCGGAAGAGATCTGGGTCCTCCCACTAAGAGAATCCGATCATCTTGAGAAGGTTAAGATAACAGGTGGGCTGGAAAGAATTCATAGGAAGATGGTGAGGACTTGGGAGAAAAAGGCATGAAGACCAAGATGGATAATTCTCATTCAGCAGAGGACAGTGAAGACGAAAACGATGATCATAAAAATGTAGGCCAGGGCCGGGGAGTTAGCTCAGTGGTTCCGGCGCCTGTCTTGCAAGCGCAAGGACCCGGGTTTGATTCCCTGGTAACCACATAACAATACTGGGTGTGGAGACCCACACCCAGCAGCAACCAGTACCACATACCACAGTGCCGGGCGTGGTGGCTCACGCCTGTAATCCCAGCACT
>PVIR01025153.1:0-25140 GCA_004026965.1 Petromus typicus | reverse complement strand
TAGCTTTAAAAGTATAGAAATGTTTTCTCTAATGGTTCTGGAAGCCACAAGTTCACCAACAGTGACAAAGAAACAAAGCCAAGGTGATGGCAAAGCAGTGCTCTCTCCAGAGGTCTGGGGATCATCCATTCTTTGTCTCTCCAGCTTTCAGTGATGGCTGTCACACCTTTGTTGTGGTAATATTTCTCTAATCTCCACACCCATCCTCACAGAGCCTTTTCTGTTTCTGTCTTACATTTCCTTGACTTTCTCTTCTGAGGACATTTGTGATTAGATCACAATCCCTCATATAGGAAATCAAGGACAATGTTCAATGTCCAGATCCTAAATTTTATCATATCTGCAGTGCTGTTTCTCCTTATAAGGTAATATTTATATTTCTCAGGGACTAAGATCAGATTTTTTTGAGTAATTATTATTCATACTACTATGTTAAGCATCATCCAGAAATACTGAACTTGGGGGTATAGTAGCTAAACAAAGCCTCTTATAATTTCCCTTAGGGAGAGGGACAATGTATTCTATGCCTAGAAAAAATGAATATGAAGCAGCTACCTTCCTATGAAATAAATTTCTCTAGTGCCATTAACATCTAAATAAAGCCATGTGACTAATGTTTGTCCAGTGAAATCTGAAACTTATTTGTCGCTCTGTTTAAACACTTTAATAAATCAGTATTCTTCCCCAATATCGTAGTCTTTTTTCCCATCTACTTTGATGAAAAACTGTGACAATAAAATCATTGAGGGCACAGTGGTCCATTCTGTAATCCCAGCACTTGGGAGGCAGAGGAAGGAGATGGATACAAGTTTGAGGCATGGGCTATATAGTGAATTCAGTTGCAGCCTGAACTACAAAATGGGACCTTGTCTTGAAATGAAGGTGGAAAAATAAAAAAGAAAAAGAATATCATTGTGATCCACACAAATGGTAGCGAAAATGGTAATAAAATATTAATTAAAACCACTAGATAGAAAAGATGACATGTAAAGGTATGGCAGATTAATGATAGACTGATTACAAATCTATAATCTATCAATTAAACAGTAGAAAATAAAGACAGGAAAGAAAAAGTTTGATGTTAATAAAAGGAAACAAAGCTTATGTATATCGGCAGGTAGCAGGGTTGTAGGGTGGACAGAGGAAGGAGAAAGATGAGAATTAAGTCATGTTGTACACTGACACAAACTTGCAATGTTGTTTGAGATCATGATGTCTATATAATATGTACTAATAAAATTTATTTTTAAAATGAAAAGACAGCAGATAATCTTAAACATACAGAGAGAAAACACATAGTGTTGGGGGAGTATTGGGGACATCTTTGAAAACTCACAATGTGCTTCTGTCCCAGGAATATTTCAGACTTTTAAAAGAAAACCCAAAGAACAAATAAATTTCTTTGATGTTAATCCTGCCTATTGTTTGTCTCATCAACCTCAGAGAATGTTAAATAACTTCTATTGATTATTTGTCATAAATGCCTTCTAGATAGCTCAAATAAAACTAAATCCTTTTACTTGGACTTTCTCCTAGGGACTGCTGCAATAGTAACACTACTGTTCTAAAGATGAAGCTCTTTAGGGGATGACTAGACCTATTTTGCTTCCTTTAGAATCTGCTGGACTTCTGGGGCAGCTTTTCTTTTTTCATGTTTGTTTTCTTCCTCAATTTGCTGCATTCGAAGGTGGTGTTCTTCACATAGAACTTACACAGGATTTCTCATACCTTTCAAAGCCATTCTTTGGTCATGGTCAGTAGACTTTTTTTTATTTAACCTTTTCACTTTTTCTCAAATAAAATGGTATGTTTCCTTAAAGTCCACGTGTTCTATACCATGATGATTTTAAAATTATTTTGCATATCTGCACTTCAATCGAAACATTTCCAGTCTGTCCTTTTTTTTCCCTAAAATTGATTTTATTGTTACATTTTATATACACATCATCACAATCGACATAAGAATTTGTACCAGTAGATGGCATGACTTAATTCTCATTTTTTTCCTTGTCCTCTTAACTCACTGGTCTTCCCTGCAGCAATGTCCAACCTGAGATTAAATCCATCTACTCTGTTCTGAAATACAATTTTTAGTTTTTTAAGTTTTATTTACTTAGTGTAATTATTTTACAGTGATTGGACAGCAATGTTCTTGTGTCATTTAATTCCTTGAGCCTATTTATCATACTTGAAGAAAACTGTGGATATCACTTACTCTTTATCATTTTAACTCAAAGTCTTGTCTTCTCATGTTTCTTTTTTTTTTTTTTTTAAGACAGGGTCTCGCTTGTAGTTCAGGCTGGCCCTCAGCTCAGCCTCCAACTCACATCACAGCAATCCTCCTGCCTCTGCCTCCCGAGTGCTGGGATGACAGGTGTGAGCCACCACGCCCGGCACTGTGGTATGTGGTACTGATTGCAGCTGGGTGTGAGTCTGCATGCTCAGTACTGTATGTGGTTACCAAGGGATGGAACCTGGGCCCTTGCCCTTGCAAGACAGGCACTAGAATCACTGAGCTAAATCCCTGGCCTCATGCTATTTTATTTTGTGAGGGTAGAATTTTATGTGTGAAGTTTGAAGGGACCACCTAAGAGTCTGGATATTTTATCCTTGATAGTAGAGAGTTTACTTATTGCTACAGCAGGCATCTAGGTGAAGTGCACTGATCAACTCTATTTAATGTAATCTCATTAATGTCTGAAATAAGTCAAATCTGTGGATTCTTCCCTTTCACACTGGTCTTTTTCTGTTTACCCTTCTCTTAAGATTATGACCCTATCCTAGCTAGAGATATTTTCCAAGGTCTAAAATGGATCTTAATTTCCAAATTCTGTTCTCTCCCAATCCCTGAGCCCCATAAGTCAATGTGAAGCAAGTGCTCATATTCTTTCCCTCTGAGTCACCTCTTCTAACCACTGGTAAATACACTAAAGAGAAAAATGGCACTTGATCCTGGGATTTTATCTGGGCTTCCATTCTGTCCTGAGTTAAAAAGCTGCCCAAGATTTCATCTTCAATATTTAGGGATTTCTCCAGTGCCTTCAAAACATTGTACATAGTTTATTTTGTAATTTATTCTTTTTTTGTTTATAGAAAATATAATTATGAAGATCTTGATCATTCCAAAAATAAAACTCAACTTGCAATTTATTCTTGATCCTGAGTTTTTGAGTCTGCTTTTTAAAATTGTTTTTCACACGAGTTACTTGTCACCAGAGTATATGAGATTTTATGAAATTCATAGAGATGCCAACATGGATCACTGTTTAGATTTAAATAATATCACATTCATTTAACATATGTGTATTGATAACCTACTATACAATATATTCCTAATTTAAAATCAGCTTTTCAGTGATCACAAAAATAAATAAAACATATATACTAACTCATAGGGTCCACCTCCAAAGCATCTATAATACAGCTGAGGAGATGCTAAAAACATGGAATACATCATGTCCTGCTGTGAGCCATTCATGCAGGGGCAATGAATGTAAACATCTGAGTGTGTCTGTATGCACTGACCTGCCAAAGCAAATGGAAAAGGATTCCAAACATACAGTATAGGCAAATTAAGACATTAGACCTGACTTGAAAAGGCCAAGTTAGAGCACTTAAAATGTAGACAATTTACGATGTAGATAGCTGAAAATAATAGAAGTAAAAATATGGCCAAAGTAGAAAATATTTTCAGTGCACAAAAAGGATTATACAAAATTGGTAAGTCTTACATCCTGTTTGACTTGCAAAATAAATGCATTTTTACATATCTAGAATATGGTAAAAAAAAATGGAGATTGTTTTCTGTACATCTTTTAGCCAGTTTGTTCTTTTAACTAAACTGAAAACTTTAAAGAATAAAAGAACAAAATATTGTACTGTCACTTAGCACATAATTTCTGATAATGTGCAGTGAAGATATAAAAAAATAAAGGGGCATATAGCAGCGTCATCTTAGAAAAGAAAGTAGCTTTTAAAATAAAAGTACACATGTAGTATTTGAATAGATATAGAAGTTTTTCCTTTCCTCCTTTTGAAAAAACAAAAACCTATTCCCAAAATACAGTATTATGACACCACCTACTGGGAATTTAGAAGACAACAGCTAAAGATCCTCTTTTCAACTATCAACATTTCAAAATGATCTATAAAGTGATTAAAAGAATGTCCAACATGTATACACTGATGATATGGGAAAAATTTTTAATTAATAAGCTTTTGTTTTAGGAAGGCATCTACAGAATCCTTTATCTTCACTATTTTGGGGCATACCTAGCCAGGATTGACCATGCTCAGATGAACTGGTTTGGATTAGTGAAGCTGATAATAGACTTGTTTATTCAACAAACATTCATTGTTTTCACTATCCTATCAGGAGATATAATTGCTTACAAGATGAATTCAGTTCTATTTTTACATCAGTATTCTTGAGAAACTTGGTCACAAAAGACTGTCTGGTGAACCTGGGGCAAAAGTTGGGTTCCCTACAAACAGAGTTGAAATAATATCTATAGAAGGAATATGGAAAACTAGGCTTGGTAGAGAAAGAAGAACTGTGATGATCAAAGCTACGCTGTACCCAGGTGAAAACTCTGGGATGTAAATGGCCCTATAGAGCCACACTTGTTTGACCTTCACTTCTCAAATCTATGGCATCTTGGAGTGAGGGACAGTAAGAGGGGCAGAGCCTTGGGTAGATCCTAATGAAGATGCCTTGAATGTTTCCTTCAAAGGTCTGGAAAACACCTCTCAAGTCAGCAGGGGATCAGAGAAGCTAACTTAAGCCTGTATTTAAAGAGTAATCTGATAAATATGAACATATCTGCTATGCCATTTCAATTAGACAATTCCTCTTTCACCATACATCACTGCCATCAAAACTGAAACAAATTCTTTAACATTCATACATTTTACATTCGTATGGTTTGGGTTGGTTGTCTCCTCAGAACTTCGTGCGGTCAAAGGTGACTGACTCTAGTGTGTGTGATGCTGGGATAGTGGAGTGTGATTACTAAACCATTACATGTGAGTGACTGATTTGGCAGCACCCTAATCCCGGTAGTCTGGATAAGATAAAAGGGGCAGAGAGATACTGTTAAGGTCTGTTGATGCTTTTTGCTGCTCCCACTGCCTTTAACCGTAGCCTCCCTGCCACCCTGCCTTGGAGCCAGTTGATTAAGGATTGAAACTTCTATCAACTGTGAGTTCAATCAACCTCTTCCCCCCTAAGTTTGTGTGTAGAGTATTTTGTTTTAACAATGAGAGAAGAGTAATTAATACAAATTCGTTATCAAAATTTCTATAAACATGTATATCTTGGATATGATTTTTATAAAATCAAGGTTCTCTAGGTCAACACATCTATTTTTAACCTTTCTGGATGACAGAGGCCTGATGCTAAAATGTGAACTTGATATTGCAAGGTTCCTGCTATCACTACAAATCCGGTGCCATTTAAAGTTTAAAAAAGTTCTCAAGTCCTCACCCTGAGTGTGCAGATCATGCATTCACTGTCAGCTTTTGCCTCAAACCATATGTCCACATAATTGGCTTGTGGTTGCAAATTGTTTCTCGTATCTGCAACACACCGTGAAGAAAGATGAGTTGCCAACTTATCTTCCTTATGAAGGTTTTCTGTTTTTCCTGATGATTTTGCCAGACCCGAGTCTTTTTACTTCCTGCTTATTTTTATGAAATCAGTTTTTGGGGCCCAAAGACTCAAATTACAAGGGGAGAAGCTTTTAAATGGAAAAATTCTGTAAGAAAGTTAGTTTTTACTTAAAATGTAAATATAAAAATAACAAAAAACATTACAAAGACCAACAAACACTCTAGTTATTTCTAAAATACTTTTATTACATTTTTGATGTACTCCTGTGTATGTTAATGATTTTCTCCTGCTTTGTGTGAGGAGGCTGGAAAAGTTATTTTATCATAATTTATCACAACAAATTCAGGCTTTTCTATTTTTGAGGACTGAGGACTGAACCCAAGAACTTTGTCTTGAATTATATCATCCCAGCTCAAGTTTTATTTTGAGAAAGGGTCTTGATAAGCTGCCCGGGCTAAACTTGAATTCTCAATCCTCTTGCCCTAGCTCCGAGGGGGCTAAAGTTGCAGATGTGTGCCACTAAGGACAGAGGGTTTCAGCATGCCCCGCTGTTTTGGGCTTTGATTCACAACTACTGAGAACATTGCTTACTTTCTTCCCAGCCTAAGGGATTCGTAAGAACTGTTACTGTTTTGTCCCGTAATGGGAGGGTTATCTTTCCGCACCATCAAGCCAGGAGGCTGGAAAGAGGATCCCTGATTGAACTCTTGAAATCTCTCCAACACGCTTTTGTCCCTATCCTCTGGAACAGTTGTGCTCAAAATTGCCTACTCCTTTCATTTTACTCAGAAGTATAATATTTCACATAAATAACCACTTTCTACTGTCAGAAAAATTCTTCTCTTTTGGGCTAAAAGATACCAGATGTTCCCATTTCATTCTGTTCTCCATTATCTTCGTGGGTTTGCCTCCAAAAATAGGCCCCTGTTTATGACTCTCAGAAGTCCTGACCTGACTGTCCTCTCTACTGCATGATGAGGTGAATTCCTTTAGCTGTAAGGGCATTTCAAAACTGACGGTTCTTGAGGGAACGATTCTAAGCCCCAAATTTGTAACTCATTTCAAATGCGCACACACAAAACTACAACATGAAATCACATAAAATTAGAAACAAGTTCATAGGATTCCCAGATGTTGCTTTTAAATCACATCTCCTCTTCATTCCCCCAAAGTAACCACTAACCCAATTAACTATATGGTAAACCTCATCTTGCTGAGTTTTGTAATCACACATTCTCACTAACATATGGTAGTAGTGAAGGTTTAAATTTTGTCAAATTTTATATGTTTAGTGGTATCTCCATGTAATTTTGATTCAGCATCTTTCCATGATTATCAGTCATTTGGAGATGCAGCGATTTAAATGTGTTTATGTTGATTTAAGTATTTTTTCTTTCTTTTTTTTTTCCTTTTACTTTTCTACACCTTTGAATCCTGTCAGGGTCATAGTTGGCAGTAACTGTATTTTAAAACTTATGAAAACGCCTTCTCAATTTTGCCAAACATGATGTCTATGAACATTTTGGTAACTAAACTACTTGCTACTTATGAAATTAGACCGACTTTAGGAAGTATGCCATTTTAACCAAGTTTTCTCTATAAAACTTTATATATGCATTCTTATCTTGCACAATGCAAGTATCTATGCTGACTAATCTGGTTTGTATATTCACCCTCTTTAGATCATTTCTGTGGTGGCTAAATTATCCAAACTTTCCTTCATGTTTACTATTTTTATGCCAAGAAATTTTTATTTCAAGATCTTAAAGATATTCATCTGTGCTATCTCTGACATAAGATTTAGATTTCTGTGATGTAATTATCATGAAATAACCAGTATTTTAGTAACTTTCCTGTGATAAATAACAAATAAAGTAGATCAAAATGTAGGAAGCAATGCTTTTCAGTGTTTGACCGGCAGTGCAAGGCTGCAATGCTAGAGAGAAGGGTCGCATAGGAGGTAAACTACGTTCAGGAGACTTTTTAAACATGGGTAAGAAATTCCAATCTAAAACCAGTTGTTTTACTAGAGGATCTCTGCAGGTCACCGCCAAAAGGAATCCGATGTTCAAAATTTGTCAATTTTATTTTCTGATAAATTATCTAAATTTTCAAAGCCTTACTAGTATGAAAAATGATTTCAAAGTTTTAAATGATCAGTATTTTAGCCCTTGTAGTCCAAATTTTGATTGCATGTATATTTCTGGGTATGGTATAAGACAATTTTTATAACTTTTGAGTAAGGTGTGGTGATAGTAATTAGTATTTTATATCCTTATAAACATCAGACTTGTGATTTAAACATACAATTCTAAACAAAGAAAAAAGGGCTAGTTAAGCAATTTTCCAATGAAAGTATAGTTTATAACATAAATGGTATGCTGACATATTTTATATTTAACATTTTGTTGTAATTTTGAAATGATTAAATATCAAGATATAATTTGACCAACAAAAAAAAATCTTTGAGATACTTAGCTTTAAGTGAAATGCTTCTGAGCCAAAAAGTTTGAGAGATCTGCTTTTATGCTGATAATGCTTAAGTAGATTTTTTTTTTTTTTTTTTTGTAAGAGTTTGTTCCAAAAAGTCAAATCCAGGGCATTAAACACATAAAGTATGCAAAATGTGAAGAACTCAAATTTGACTGTCTGTATGAAGAAACAGACTGCTGTACTCTCAGTGTCAACCTACAATGGACAATGGTTGGTGCTGGCAGTATGACAATGTAGTTCAACATTTTAGAGGTATACAGTCAGCAATCCAGATGACCAGAGCCATGTAGGAACTTATACTGTGTCTGTTAACATGACAAAATGACCTTCTTTTAACCAAATACTGTACAGCATTGAGAAATGCATTCATATACATATTTTCTTGAAAAAAGTTACTTCCATTACAAATATTTCAGGACATAATTTAGACATAC
Organism: Petromus typicus; assembly: GCA_004026965.1. Taxonomy (NCBI): domain Eukaryota; kingdom Metazoa; phylum Chordata; class Mammalia; order Rodentia; family Petromuridae; genus Petromus; species Petromus typicus. The sequence goes on along the minus strand of PVIR01025153.1, from coordinate 16,602 downwards.
ATGCATATATATGTATGTGCATAGAAAGATACCTAGAAGCAGAAAACAAAATTTTTAACAGTGTCTAACTCAAAAGACAGGTGAGTTGGGCTTACTCTTGTCTCATTACTATTTTGTTTTATACACTTAATGACACATTTGTATGGCACATGGTAGGCACTGAAATAAATATATGAAGGAGTCAATAGTGCAATTTCTAATTCATTCAATATCCCAAGTGAATGTTGTTGTGCATGTTTGTAATTACTAGATTCGGGAAGGTAGAGGCAGGATGTTCTCAAGTCCAATTCCCAGACAGGATGATTCAGTGAGATGATATTTCAAAATAAAAACAGAATGATGAGCACAGTTGTCTTCTAATATCAAAAAAAAAAAAAATCCCGAGGCAAATAGCTACTGAAAAACTCTGGAAACAGCTCAAAGGCCCTAAGTTCATTAACTAGTAGGAAGAAAAAAAATTTCTACCTTTCACTGTCAATTTTAAAAATAAAATATTAAACAGCATTATTGAATAATCCATTTGACAGAGAATATAACTTCAGTCAGAACTAGTACATACTTGTGAGGGCTTAGAGATAGTCTCCACAAATCCCAAGTATCTAGAACTTTAAAGGTTAATGACTTTTGATAAATAGAAATCTTTCAATGGAACCAGTATGTCAGTTCTTTACCTAGTGCTTAACTGAAAAACTTTATAGAATAAAAGAACAAAATATTGTACTGTCACTTAGTACATAATTTCTGATAAAGATGTCCAGTGAAGAAACAAACAAACAAAAAAAAAACTGAAGGGGCTTCTGGCAGTGTTATCTTAGAACAGAAAGGAAAGCAGATTTCCTACTTTCCTGTTAGAAAGGAAAGAACTGGAGGGAATATGGAAGGTAGTGCTGATATAATGTTGGTAACTGATTTGTCTTTGTGACTTTCAAAACTTCTAAAACTATTTGTAAAGTTTGTCTCTCAAATTACTGAGACCAGGTGAGTAGTGAATAATATGCAGATACCTTTTGGAGGTTGAAAGTTCTAGTAACATCAACTTTTTGCTTGTTTCCTCACCCCAGGACTCGGGTCTCTATCCTGCAATCATGATCTCTGGGTTACATGTTGATGTCTCTGTACCCATGCCCATTATGAGGTTTCCTGACTAGACAGACACCTGCTGCTAGAGATACTATCTCAACAATGTACATAGTCAAAGGACTAAATGCAGAACCAACAGACAGAAATGCCAAAGGTGAACTTTTCCCCATTTAGCATTTTAGTGTGTGTGAATATTAAAAGGATATTAATTCAGAAAGATGTGTATATCAGCAAGAGCCTGGGGTAGCTTCATCCAATGGAACTTTCTGTGATGGAGTGAATGTTCTAAAACATTTTTGTCCATTATGGTAGTCAATAGTAATATAGGGTGAAGCATCTAAATTTAGCATGCATGAGTAAGAAATAGTTTTAAATTTCATTTACTTTAAAGTAACTAGTAGCTATCAGATTAATCTAAGTACAGTGACTAGAGGACCCCAGAAGCTAAAAGAGCGTGCATTAGGTTGCTGGATAGTTTGGTACTGGGGCTATAAAACAAGTCACAATCTTTCCTTTAAAAAGTTCAGTAAAGAGTGGATAATAGTTACACAATAGAAAACAACTTTGAAAGATTAGTCCACCAACAGTGTGGAGGACTGACTACAGGAGCAAAACCAAAGACAGGGAAGGTATTGCTGGACAAATCTAACAGTACAAATCAAGAGATGAAACCTCATCAGCTGTTAACAACAGACATTAAAATGTTGTACTTAATGTCAAAAATGGAAAATAACAGTGTTTGAGAAATTGTTTATTTCTTAAGTATTAGATCATTCACCAAGGAAATCATATTGGGGGAAAAGTGATGAATTCAGTTTGGACGAGGAAAGTGCAAAGTATCTCTTAACATCCATGTTGAAAAACTGGAAATATGTATCAGTTTAAAACAAAGGAGTTCTGGTTACAAAACACTGACTTGTTCACTGCATAGACTGAGAAGACAAACTGATAGGTACGGCCATTCAAAATGAGAAGGGAGTTAACTACCATGATTTGATCAATACTATATTTATGAAGTACAACAAAAAGGAAAAACAAACAAACAATGCAGGATGAGGTCAGAGTATGCCAAAGATGTCTTTATTTCAGGGAGTCAAAAGCTTCTGCCAGGAGGAATAGTCAACAAGGACCCACTGTAAAACAGTCAATAGTGTGTATCTATGTGCTATATAGATATACACTTAATTTTTAAAAGAATCTTATCCCTGGCAGGTTATATTGTGATCTGCATTTTACAGACAGAGAAACTGAAGTGTGAAAGGTTAATTCACTTACTCAAGTTCAAAACAGCCTCTACTTGAACTGGAGAAAGGGGAGGAGAGACAAGTTTATATGATGCAAATGTCTATCTGGAACATAAGATACATGTTTAGGTTGGGCACTAAGTAAAGAATTAAAGGGGGAAATGAGATTAAAACAGTAGAAAACTGAAATATATCCATAGCACAATGTTAGCTGAAATGGATGAAATAAACACAGTAGTCAATATGGACTATTTTTTTTTATTTATCAAAAATGTGCTCTGTAAAAATACTGAACAGATTATATATGAATGGACTGTGAACACTTTCTACCTTGGATTGCTAACACTGTTACTAATTTACAAAGTGAAAGTAAAGAAAAATGCCATTATGTAAGAGCAGCACTATACTGTAGTATCTGTATACTATCTTCTGACACTAAAGAGACAATGCTAATAATCCTACTCTTACATGTACAAAGAAGAGAATTTTGTAGTCATGTATTTTTATGATTCACATTAGGATCCACCGGAATTGATGCGCTGCACCTCTAACTCTCAATGTGACCACCTTTGAGTACTAGGTCTTTTAGGAGTTATAAGGACGGAGTTTAATCCAGTATGATCGGGATTGCCAGAAGGAAGAAAACGGGATGGTAAGCATAGAGAGCATGCCATGGTCACGTGAGAGAGAAGGTGGCCATCTATGAACCAAGAAGAGATGACTCAGGAGAAACCAGACATGCCAACCTTGATCCTGGACTTCTAGCTCCAGACTTCTAGGAAAATAAATTTCTGTTATGTAAGACACCAGGTCACGTGGCAGTTTATTGTTATACCCTGGCATACTATTAATATACATATTTTCCATGAATTTATCACACCTACAACAAACAGTATTTATTTTACTTGACAAGTAAGCCAAAGTAAAAAAGAATAACACTACTCCTATACATTACCCAGCAAGTATCCAAACTCTATATACTGCAGGGAAGACAGGAGGACCCAGGGGTAAGTTTATCTAGATATACCCACAAACCCTCTTGTGTTCCAGGGCAGTACAGGCAGGTGCCTGGATTATAGGACCATATTCCTGCCTTGTTACGGGGACTGGGGCCTAATGAGGAGATATGGGTCAATGAAGACGTGACCTAGAGGACATATCTCCTTTCCAGGCTATTTCCTGCTTCTCTTACTCTGCTTCCTGAGGGTGAGCAGCTTTCTTCTGCCAGATCCTCCCACTAGGCCTCTTCTGCCTGGAGCCAGCCAATCAGGTAAGAACTGAAACTTCTGAAATGTAAGCCAAATAAAAAATCCTTCCTTCCTTCCACAGGGTCTTGCTTTGTAGTTCAGGCTGGCCCTGAGCTCATTATGTAGCCCAGGCAAACCTGGAACTCACAGCAACCCTCCTGCCTCTGCCTCCCAGTGCTGGGATTACAGGTGTGAGCCACCAAGCCTGGTACTGTGCTATGTGGTACAGGTGTGAGTCACCATGCCCAGCATTGTTGTATATTGTTACCTGGAATCGAACCTGGGCTCTTGAACTTGCAAGGCAGGCACCACAACCACTGAGCTAAATCCCTCCTCCTCTTGAGCTAAAGCCCTCCTCTTTAAATTGGGGGTATCAGATATTCAACTATGAGTGCAGTGACTATGACAGTTAACAAGTATGATTCACGAAATAAAGATTCTGAGCTTCTGGAAAATCAGACAGAAGAAGAGAAAATACACTGTACCCTTAGCCAAATCTATACAAACAAAGCAAAAAATTAAAAAGAAACTTTTCAGCCACTTCCTGAAATTTGCAAGAGAGAGAAATAGGAAAAAACTTCTACCAAAAAAGTCATGTAAATATAAATTAAATAGCCTGAATTTAAAGTGCACAAATGCTACAAATATTTTCATCTACTGTAGTGGGTCTCAAACTTTAGAAGACATCACAATCATGTGAAGAACTTGGCTAAACCACACATAAAAAATTTAAAAATCCAAAATTCTGATGTAGGGTTCAATAATTTTTAGTTCTAACAAATTCCCAGATAGTGCTGAAGCTGCTGGTCTAGAAATTACAAGAGAAGAACTATTATTTTAGTGTGTAATAAATATTTCACTTCTTGAATGTTATAAAAGTATCGAGCACCATACGTTAGCTGACTCATGGCTAATTGTCTCCCTACACCACATATTTATAAGGAACTCCCATAGGTCTTAAATTCTATCACTTTGAATACTACTCTGAATTATTTACCATGTAAATTTGAGACAGTGGGAAGACTACTAAAGTAACTAAAATGAGAGTTATCTGCATTAAAGTGAAACTGGCTAAGCACTAGAGTTCTACAAAATTCCAATTGTTAGAGTCTTCAGTGTAAGTTTTATTTAACCAAGTAAACTATATATAAAGACATTTCACTTACTTAAATCTTAAGACTATATAACAAGAGAGTATAAAAACAAGTTTCTCTTCCAGGTCTGGAAAAATTCTTCTCTTTAAGTTTTTGTCAGATCCGTTACTAGGAATGAATAACCTTATTTTTTTAAGTAGAAAGTAAATACTTAAATAATACTTACCTCCAGTAAGAGCCATATGGTTCTTTAGATGTGTCTTTCAAAAGAATAATTTCCATATAGTATTTGAGCATTTTTGTGTTTCAGCAGTCAATTATATACATAAACACAACCAAGTTGATCATTATAGCAGAATATCACAAAATATCAAAGATACTGCAAAAAACCTATGTTGATATGGATGAAGTTTCCAAATTTTTAACAAGACCTAAAAACCAAACCAGGCTTTGGCTCAGCAGAGAATTTAAAATCTAAAACCTAAATACATGTCATACCTACAATATGCAAAATTTAACTGTATAACAAGAAAAGTAAGAATATCCTCTCAGTAGTAGCTGCACAATGCAATGATACTTTTTTAAAGTGTCATATGATTGACATTTTTTCATCTTCCTCCACCCAGCATCTTTTATGAAAGGCACTTATAAAAAGCACTAGTTTTGGCGACGCTATAACAAACATACACATAACATAATGGTACATTTTACTATGCTAACAAAGTATTATTTATAAAGAAATTTTTATAAATTCAAAAATAGGTTGTTATAACATGAGTATCTTTAAAGCACTGATTTTGATTTTCATTCACAATATTACTTCATTAATCTTAAACAACACTTTCATCTATGAAATGTTTAGTTTTTTCCCTTTTGAAAAAATTAATGTAAATAAAAGCAGTTAATATATGCATAACTTCTAAACAGTATCAACTTCATTTCACAGCATTGATTACACACTTTCAATTAAAATGATATACAATTTACAAAAATAGAATGATTATATAATGCAAAACAAGGTCTGCTATTATGAAGAACTTCTGTATGTATACAGATTCATTTTAAGTTCCACAAATAGCCCTTATTCAAGTACTTTTTTAGGTTTCATTTGAAATAATCACCTGGCTATTTTACTTCAAATACATAAAGAAAAAATACAAAGGTAAATGTAAGGCAGGGTTAAGTTTCAATGGAGTTGGAGTCAAAAATCATGCACTTCAGTAAATTGAATTAAAAACAGGTTTAGATGCTATACTAGCATACTAACTTAGTAAAAAATATAGATATATTTAAATGTTAAATGTTAAACACTTAGTAAATTTTCCATATTCTATTATTATAGCCAAAAAGAATTTATTTATCTATTTGTTACCCAATCTGTATCCCAAAGAAAATTTCATTTAACTAAAAAAATAACACTAGCATACAATATACCTGCTTACAAACACACAGGTAGCCATAAATAAAACTTTATTCTTTAATTTCATTTACAAGCTACCAAATATTATGTATAATACACAGTGTTGAACACTTAAATGGCTAGTCATGGAAGACTCCAGACTGAATGGAAAGCTGCTGATAAAAGAAAGATAAAAGCAAAATAATACTGTAACAGAAACACGGCAAAAGCATACTTTTGCCATAATAAAATCAATCAGATTTATAATCGTACATCAGTTCTGGTTAAAACAAAGTCTGAATGCCATGCGATTCTCAGCTTTATTGTGTGAAGTCTGGTTAAAGTACGTATAGTCATTGTCTTTTGCAGTTATTAAAATAAAAAAAGTTAAAAACCATAGCAGCAACAAGCAAACCCTGTGACAGGAAGGCAAGGGTCAAGAACTAAAAAAGTTTATACAGTGTTTAGGGAAAGTATGTGTAGTTTATCTTCCATCAGCAGGAGTCCGACTGAGAGACAACATGATTCTGGCAAATCGCTCACAGAGTTCATGAGTGGAATAGGAAGGTAATTTTGGTGGCTCATTGAACCCTTTAATCTCTGTAGAACAGTCAAGCAGTTTTGGCAGAAAATCTGTCAGCTTTTCTTGAAGGTTTGCTGCAAATACAAACAAGTACATGTAGCTAAAGACAGACAAATTAAGAGGTGCTCACAGGCAATATGACTTATTAGTATGCAGTGGCAAGCTGATTTTTATTTCTAAATACTATGTCAAATAATTGCCATTTTGAGGGAAAGATAAAATATAAATGGTGACAGTAACACATATAACAGTTTGTCTGAGGGGAAAATAAAATGTAATGCTAGAAATGTGAAAATACTAGAGAATATTTTAAAACGGCAAGCTACAGCATCTTATTCTAATTACTTCTAATTCTAACAAATCAGGTACCTACTAACAAATACTCACATTCCATTTCTTGTCCTAAGTAGGAGCACCATCGATTCCTCATGTCTTCTACAGCAAGTATATCTTTCTCTTCCATTTCATCCACCAGTAACAGGGGCAAAAATGGAACAATAAACTCATTCATTATAATCAAACCATTGTTTACTTCTCGATCTTCTCCAGATTCAAAGAGTTCCGCAGCTTGTTCATTTAATTTCTTTTGGCAATGAGAAAAAGAACAGATTTTGTTTCCTTTTTTAGTTAAATAAAAATACCTGTACATGTTAATACTGAAGACAAAAATAGTAAGTACGTTCATTGAGACTATAAGAAAATCAGTGTAATTTACAACAACAAAGTCTTTTAGAAAAACCTATGCATATAACAGAACAGAAACAGAAGGAAAACAGAGTAGAGAAGGTATTATTTTTTTTAAAGTTCATATTCAACTTATATTACTTTAACCATCACTGCAGAAGTCATTCAAGTCATTCCAGAGATTAATTTCTCTGAATTTGATAATTTTATAAACACCTGTGGTAATTTTTAAAATAAATTCAGTTTTTGTATTAATTTTGAAAACCCATTATCTTTGCCATATATGTCAGGTGAATACATACTATTATATTCCTTAGTATAAAAAAGTTTAAATGATAAAAGTAATTCATTTTTATAACAATTTTTTACTGAATATACACCATATGCTAATAAGTTTTCTACACAGTTACCCAAGCAAACAAAAACTTAAAGAGCTTACAAATTGGTGGAGACACCAGCAAATTTGTACTGGATAATTTTAGGGTTTGAGAGCCATATAGTTTTTATTTTGCCTACTCAATTTTGTCATTACTGAATAAAGACAATCATATATAACATGTAAATCACCAGTCGTTGCTGCATTTCAATAAAACTTTATGAAAACAAATGGTAGTCTGTACTACAAACCATAGAATGCTGACCACTGAGTGAGAACAGAGAAAACCATGAAATAAGAAATGAAGATATAAGAAACAGAGTACAGATATACTAAAAGCTATCATATTTAAGAGTTTATTTTTGAAAGTGTAATGACTTGCAGAGTTTAATTTAAAATAGAAAAAAATACGTTTACACTATGTAAATTTTTTTTGGTACTGGGGATCAAATGTGCTTTTGTGAGGCAGGCATAACACCAGTAAGCTAAATTGCTTGCCCCAATATATATGTAATTCTTATAAATTGATATTTACTGTGGAAAGAGTACTATACTAAAAGCTTAACTCATTATTAATTATTCGATCTTCAACAAATTAATTAAATCTTACTTTCAGTTACTTTATATGAAAAATTAGATACTATTATCTTCCTGAGATACTGATTAAAAAGATTAAATCAAAAAACTACAATGCCTTTTTTTAATCTTTATTGGTACATTAAATATACACATCATGATTGCACTCCATAATGGGGATTTGTACCAGTATAAGACACAACTTAATTCTCATTTTTTCCCATAGCCCTACCCACCCTACAATGCTTTTTTCTTTATAAAAATAATTCCATATTTGAACTATTCTCAAGGTAAATGTTAAGTTTTAAATATTTTAAATATATATTCAAAGGCAACCTTTTTCATTCTCAGGCAGTTCTGACTTTTCCCTTTGATGTTTTTAGTCATTTAGCAGTTACTAGGTTTCTAAATTTCATTTCCTTCATCATTTTCTATATCCTCTTCTTCATAGCCACAATATCACTCCCTTACTTGTGGCTTTCACACCCTTACAGATGCTGACATCGATCTGTATTTTTCTGTAGTATATCACTGCCAGAATTACTTTCTGGTTGGGGTGGGGGTGCTTGTTATGCTAAATATAAATGAATTTACACTGGTGCAATATAAACTTCATTGTTATTTGACATCAGGCTTGTCTTCTCCTTAATCCGACTACTGCTGCATGTGTTACCCACAATAAATTTATCTTCATTTTCTGTTTTACGGATGGTAGGTCATGGATGGCAACCTGTAGCATGGTTGCTGGAGCTTTCTGTCTGCTATCACTGAAAGTTCTACAGGTTTAGCATCATTGTGTATGGATGGTATCCTTGACTACCATGTTTTTTTTCTTTTCTATCATGTATAAAATTCCTATTTAACAATCAAGATACAGTTCAGTACTTATCTCTCAATCTTCCAATGATTTTAGACATGTCATTTTGTATATTTTTTATATTGGGAATTACTCTGGAATTAGACTTTATTTTGTATGTATCTTATCAGATGATTTTTCTGAGCATAAGAAACACATCTTACACATATGTATATCCTTTAAAACCTGATACACTATAAAATACAGTATGAAAATTCCACAAAGGAACAACACTAAAATAATCCTTAGGGAGTTTTATCTAAATCCTTATATAAAATAACTAAGTATGCCTGGCTTATTAAAAATGGGAAAAAATATTATGTTTCTTTTGGTATTTCAGTAGAATCAAGTTGTATTTATATTTAAAATCAGCTTTACTAAAATGTTTCCACAGCCTAAGTATTTGTATTAAAGTTACAATTTTCAACATATTTAATGTCTTTTTTTATATACACTTGCACATTAAACTTCAATTTTATTGTGTTTTGCTTTGCGACATGGTCTCAGTATGCAGTTCAGGCTGGCTTCAGACTCACTCTACCCCAGCTGGCCTAAAACTCAAAGCAATCTTCTTACCTCAGCGATGAAGGATTACAGACATGCACAACTACTGCCAGCCATAACACTACCTTTTTTTTAAAAAAAAAAAGTTAAATAGATGATTTAAGTATTTCTTCTCAAGGTGCTTTTTAGCCTTTGAAACTGGTCAAAGTACCAAAGTGATTCTCAGGATTTGTGATCTACCTTAGTGGTACAATGTGTGCCTAGTATGGGTGAGACTCTGGGTTTGACCTCCAGATCCAGGAATAAAGTGATAGTAAATAAAATTATAACAATACCACCCTCACAGGATATATAATTTAAATTGCAAACAAAAAGTTTAAAAATCCACTAAAGTGCAGTGAAATCAGCAAAGATAAAAACAGCAAGATCTTAACATTTTACTATTCCTAATCAAAAACATTAAAAACCTATTGCACACTAAATTTAATGTAAAACTGTTAATTTAGTGAAAGTAGATTTCACTAATGGACCTAATACAAAGTATTTTAAATTATATTTTAAACATATAATGAACTTACACAAATTTTAAAAATATACACGGTACAGCATTCTGAATACTTTTGTCAAGAGTATGACAACTTAGTTCATAACATACAGCAGATGTTAATAGTTAACTGAAAGTGAAATCTAATCAAAGTATTTTAAATGAACTCTGTGATCTCAGAGTTGAACGCAAGCTGATTCAAGGAATATAAACAATGCACTTCAGACATCCAGAGTTTCATGAACTAGGGCAAAAAAAAATTATTTTTAAAGCAATTTTTAGAAGTCTGAAGAGTAGTAACATTTTAACATACAGTGAAAATAGTTGAAGAGGAAACAATCAATCACTAAGTTAAAAAAAAAAAAAGACATTGCATCAGAATCCCTGAAGGGCCGTGCCCCACCTGTCTGGCAAGCACAAGGTCCTGAGTTGGACTCCCAGAATCAAAAAAACCAAAACAAAACAAACAAAAAACATACACACAAAAAAGCAACGAATCCTTAGACTTCCTTGAACTTTCTGAACTTTCTACATAGCAACTATATAACTATAAACTGATTCTCATGATTTATGCAGCTACTCCTTACCCACCAAAATGGGGGCTGCAGCATGGTGATAAACTCTAAATATATAACAAAACAAGCAGATTTCAATTTAAGAACACTGGTTTATAACTTAAATACATCAAAGAAGATGTAATTCAGTGTACTTTGAATTTTAAGGAACAGATTCAGTGTATAAACATCACTGTAATTCTTCTACTACGAAAGTAATAGAGTCAATCATAAGCCTTAGGATAAGCCTAAAAAGCTTGCCTGAAGATAAAAATGTTCTGTGTGCATTCCACATTCAACTTACTAGTAAACATTCTCTTCGATAATATGATATCAACTCTTCATCACGTCCTCTGTATGGGCCCTTGGACAAGAGCTCTTTATTATTCTGATAAGCACAGATAAGGAACAGCAAGGAATCTATATAACTTAAAAATTAAACACAAACATATATCATTAGCATTTCATTTTTGTTAAAAACCACTAAAGTGCAATTATAAAACACTTTAAACACACACTTAATGATAGGTCTGCTGGTACAGAACAAAACCAATACTGAGTTCTCGCCAAAAGTTTTCCTTCTCCTTTCCATAATGATCCACGACTTGCCACAACCCCTTAAGGTCACCATTCTGTTATATATGAACCCACCAGTTAGAAAGTTACATGGTGCTCTCCCTCCTCTGACCACTAGTCCCCACCCTTAGACTGTATATTATGATCTGTCTAATTGGTCTTGGCTGCTGCACCTCTATCATTAGGGCAGTCCAGTAAGTATCCTATAATAAAGCCTTCTATCAGATACTCGAGTCTCTGTCCATCTTATTTTCTATCACTTAAATTTTTATTATCTAAAACTTTGTGATAATAGCATGTATCCAATACACTGTGTGTGTTGCACCCAGGAGCACTGTTTTAGCAACACTGAACCAATATATAGCGGTCTTTAAAGTAAAAACAAAACAAAACAAAGCTAGGAATTAAGAAAAATGACTGAAGAACTCATAACTGGTAAATTCAGACTGTGCCTTTCTATCCTTTGATATTTATTTTTCTGATATTTCCATATAGACTCAAAACAAAGACTGATACACAGGCCAATAATCTATTTGTTTACTTATATAACATTTTTACATGAAAGAATGAACAAATTTCATTGTCTTATGATTGTAAATATCATTTGTTTCATGTACTCAAGTGGACTATTTATTCAGCTTTTTTTCTTTGTGTAGACACAGTTCTAGCAAAAAACATAAAAGAGTATCCAAAGCGAATGAAGGAAGTGGAAAGAGAAAAAAAAATTAAATCTGGGATATCTACTGGGATAAAACACACTTATGTTATCTTTTTTTTAACCTCCTAAAGGACATTCATATTTAGTTTTATAAACCTGACTCATCTCTCAGAGAATACTTCTGAAACCATTATAATGGTCCAAGTCTTTTCTAAGTTGCAAGAAATTTCATGTTTATCAGTCTTCAAAGTACATACAAATACCTGAAGTTCAGAATAAGTTTCTTTAGTCTAGTTACCACAATTTCATTTAAGGTGAAATAAGACCATGCAGTCTAAAGTAAATATTCTTTATCTTCCACTTACATTACAATAAAGTTGTGGTTTATAACATTTATATCATCGCTCAAAATTAACAAGAACTCATCAGTAAATATTTCAATGAAGGCTTTGTTATGCTTGTTTTGAAAATAAGTTTGACACCCTCTTTTGGTATATCTGATATAGAGTTAACTATGGTAATTGCTACAAAGTGATAAAACTACCGTTACTTCCTAAAAATATTCTATAAATACCATGCCACTTTACTAATTTTACAGTTATCCCAAGTTAACAAATATTCACTATTCTACGATGTACGCTTACTGAACAAATATAGAATAATAGGTATATTATGAAATTTAAACATTCTTCCAAGTTACATCTTCAAGTTTTTTAACAAAACCTAACTAGAAGAATTAATGTAGAAGCTATAGAATTATCTACAAATGTATACCAGTTCTCTGTGTGGGAGTGGGTAGGTGTTTTTTTGGGGGACTGGGTAAGGAAGAGTTCGATTGTGTTGCTCAGCCTGCTCTCCAAGGCATGAGCTCAGAACAGATAGTTTTCAGAGGAAGAAGCAAAAGCAGAAAATAAACATAGGAAGAAATGTTCAATGTTGTTGGTCACTTGGGAGATGTCAATGAAAACAACACTGAGATTTCTTCTCACTCCAGAAGGCATAGCTGCTATAAAGAATAAGCCAATAACAAATGCTGGCAGGGCTATGGGGAGGAAATAATTCTTCTCCACTGTTGGTTGCAATGTAGACTAGTATAACCATTGTGGAAATCAATATGGAGATTCCTCAAAAAACTAGGACTGAGGAGCTATTTGACCTGGCTATTTCTCTGCTGTGTAGAGTAACAAAAGAAATAACAGAATCATATCACAGTTGCGTATATGCACACGTGTTTATAATAGCACAGTTTGTAATAGCTGAATCTTGGAAACAACCCAAAAGCCCATTAACTGGTGATAGATAATAAGATGTGTTTTTTAAAAAAATAAAAGGGAGTACTATTCAGCCATAGAGAAAGATAACTCGAGGCATTTAAAGCTAAATGGACACATCCTGAGGTAATACTCGTAAGTGAAACACATAGGACACACGTGTAGCTATTGTTTTATTTCTCTAGTGTGAGAAACTGAAAATGTAAATAAGGTCCATAATGTATAAAAGGTATTGTGAAACAGGAGGAAAATGTTCAAAAGGGAAAGTGAACTAGGGAGGGAAGAAGGAAAGCAGAGAAGAAAATGAAAACAAAATTGATGGTAAAAAGAAACAGAAACAGTTTATATATCTAGGGTGGTCGAAGAATTGAAGGGAGAGCAGGGGAATGGGAGAAAAACAGGAATCAAGGCATGTCATGTAGATACATATTCGCAAAGATGAATGAAATTATAATGTATACATAAAATGTACAAATAAACTCAATAAAGAAAAAACAAAATACTGACTAAATAACTCATTAAATGAAGCCATTTATCAAAAATTTCAATGATCAAAGTGAATCATTTCATAACACAAAGACCAGAACTTTAATAATGTGAATCTAAGTATTTAATACAATATGAAATAAAAATATTTTCTTTTTGTACTGTAATTCTTAAAATGTGATAATTATAAAAATGTGCTATCTAAACAGAATTCCCTATCGTGACAAGGACATTATTATCTGTGCTGATCAAAAAAGTGCCCACTAGCCACATATGGCTGCTTAAGAGTAGAAATGTGGCCAGTCTGACTGACAAACTGAAATTTAATTTTAATAATTTAAATATGAATTGTTATATCTGGTTGGTGGCTACAATGTTCAACAGCTATAGAAAAAAATCTGTCTCTGAAATTAAAAAATCATTACCTCAGTATGGGATTATGACACTTTATTAGAAACAAGAAAAAAATAAGCATTCTTTTTACTTTGTTGAATTGAGACATTGTATTGAAATAGTTTATCAAAAAGCACTAACTAAATAAATTACCAAATGTGGAATTCAGGATATAATTTTAGAAATAAAATATATTGAGAAATAAGTAAGTGTACAATACTGAATAATTAGAAAAAGCAAGTAAAGTCAAATCTATCCTTTTCATTTTTAAATTGATAAAAAATTATAGCTATTAAGCAGAAATTCCTTAAAGCCTATTTAATTGCAATGAAAATTAAAACGAACCTTCTATATTTTTGTGGGAATGTAGATTAGTACATTTGCTATGGAGATCAGTATGGAGATTTTCCTAAAACTGATGAGAAATTCCAGCTACCCCTCTTCTAGATTTCTTCTCAAAAGAGTTATGGACATCATATTATTTTGATGTTACATGTTTAAAGCACACAATTCATAATACCTAAATCTTGGAAGTACGTTTTATGACCACTAACAAAGGAATAGATTAAAAAGTACTATTTGCACACAAAGTAGAACTATTTTTGAGATAAAGATAAACCTGAATCATTTGTAGGAAAATGGATATACTTTAAAGATATAATGTTAATAGAAATAAAACAGACACACAAACTTAAATATTGCATAGATGATCTTATATGGAAAATGCAAGTTATAAAGAGAAAACAAAAAAGATAATAAAGGAGACATACATTTTCATTAAATGGGAAGAGAATCAAGAGATCATGAGAAGGGATAATGTAAAAATGAATTGAGATGTATTATATATATACATGAACTCCACACAAAGAATGTAAACATTATGTTCTGCAAACAACTGACTAATAAAATGACTGAATCAATTAATAAACATGGTCATACTATGTAGGAGTTTCCAAAAGATAAATTTTCATGATACAGTTTTTATACCCCTATAACTGTATTAGAGGGGAGATGCAGTTAATTAAAGCTACTGAAATACTGAAAATGTTATCTCTGAGACATGGAACCAATTCAAAAAGGCTTGGTGAGTACAGATACACATTTGGGAATACAAAGTGTTCGAAGGGCTTAGGTCCTAGCTCTGCTGGTCCCAGGGAAACTTTCTACTGGGACATTCAGCTATTGGCTTTAGTTTAACTCCTTGTCATCCTAAACTTCAGCTGTCACATTTGACAGTTTATAGAAACAAAAACAGTCATGCCAATCTCAGAAATTTAATTTAAAATGGAAAACATATTTTAGTTTGGGTACATGCAAACTATACTAAATTTGCAATTTTTCTGTACTCTAGAATTGTTTCAAAAATAATAAGTTTATCAAAAATGTATACTGTGAATAAAATTTATTTTTAGATGGTTATTACTGAACAGAAGTACAAAAATCAAATTCATTTTTCATATTTCTCCATTTTGCCTTACCTTTCTCTTTGAAAATGTTCTAGTCCTATTATGAGATACATAGTTGTTTCTCTGAACTTCTTATAATCCTGATGCCACTCCTGTAGAAGAAAAGTGTGAAAAACTGTAAGATTTAAAGTGAAAATGAAATTGTTTAACAAGCAACACCTTACTCTAACTTCTTCAAACTGAGGAAAACAAAGAATTCTAAATTAAGATCAACTAGATCTAAATCAGACTGTGATAAATAAGACTACATATAATAATATAAAAATTAGCATTGATGAGAATTTAAACAAAATCTCAGTTGACGGTAAAAAATACACATGAAGAATATTTATTTTTTCAAAAATTCTTCAGTATAAAATCACATTTTAGAATAGCAGTACAGTAGTATTTATCCAAAATGCTTTAGTTCAGATGTGTCTCCAATTTTAGGGATTTGTGGTTTTCAAATGTTTGCATGGATTTTACCAGCTGACTATCCCTAGTCCAAAAATCCACAATCTGAAATGCACCAAAATCCAAAATATTTTGCGCATTATTTTGCTGCTCAAAGAGATTGAATGTACAAGCATTTTAGAAAATGTATTGCTATCAACACTAAAGATAGGACACATTTGTGACTTACTACCATAATATATATCAAGGCTTAAATATATTTAGTTGACACAGATTTTAAGGGAGCAAAAGAAAAACATTATATGTCTAAGTAATTTTGCCAAATCTTGATATCCCTTTACATGTTGCAGTTAAGAAGTCTATTTACCTGAGAGCTAATGAACAGGTGGCTTATAGTTCAGCACCCCTCCCTCCAAAATAATAACAGAGCATGTATTACACAGGTGATTCAGAGCTGATTCCAAGAGTAAAATTACATCAACCTCAACTTTTTCAATAAAATTTTTCAAGAAAACAAAACTCAAAATTAGGTCATATAAAATAAAATAACAAAAAAAGGTTAAAAGATTTTCTACCCACATATCATTATAAAAAATGAAAATAAAAAAATGTGTACAC
>PVIR01025152.1:0-25299 GCA_004026965.1 Petromus typicus | reverse complement strand
CTGGCATTAAAGGCCATTAATTCAACCTCAGTGTTTGTAAAATAAGAGATAATGTGGTGCAGCTTTAATTTTCTCTTCTCAACTTTTCAGTTTTTGGATTGTTAAAGCTAAAGTGATACTTAATGTAAAGCACATTTCTTTATGAAATATCATTCCTTAGGTACTTTACCCCAGTCGTTGTATCTTCACATGAACTAGAAGGTATTTTCTACATGCTTTCTCTTAAGATAGATGGGATTCCTTGGAATGATTAAACCTATTCTTTAATAAGAGCTTCAACAATGGCGATTTTAAATTTTATCAGTTTTCCTGGTGCTTCCATGGCTGACACTGAAATCAGACTATCATGCTTGTATGCCTTAAAATAAAGATCTGTCTTTATTGCAAATTATTTGTAATGTTTTAAAGATTAGAAAGTTACCTAACAGTAAGTTGTAGACACACATAATTAAATTAATGTGTAATTGTACATCATATAAATAAATGTATAAATTTGAAAGGTATGATATTTAAAATATTGAAATGAGGGCTATGTTATTCTGTATTTTCACCTACATAAATTTAACATACATAAAAATCCATTCCATAAATTATTTATACAGATGTAATCTCATGTAGAAATAATATAAATATATGAAGTGATAACATTTCAATATATAGGATAAGGCTTGAGAGATGTGAAAACTGACTTATGGGGGGTTAGAAGGAAATATTTTAATGTATTTTCAGTTTTCTTTTATTTTAAGGAAATCAAGACACACACAGTTTAAGAAATAATGAAGAGATCTTTTATCCAGTTTCCTACAACTTAGTGAGCAGCTACGCTACAATACCACAACAAGGAATTTAATACTGATAGAATTTATAAACTTTGTATTTCTTGTGTTCATTCATATTTATAATTATATGAAATATTAGTTCTATAATAGATGTATTAGAAACTTTGGCAGATTGTTCATATAATCTTATTTCAATACTGGCTTAATTGCTTTTTTCTAAACAAGTAGGGATTTTTCTGATTGTCAGTATGATGAGTGATACTCTGTTATAGCTAGGCTATATTGGATATTGTATCAAGACATCCTGATTCTTTTAAAATTTTCCAATTTTTACTTTATATTCATTTATTTCTTAAGTTTCACTTGATACATAAAACATGGAAAATATATGAATTAATCACATACTCCGTGGTATACATTTTGCAATTTTTAATTCAGATTAAATATATCTACCCCTATTCATCATCTTTATGATGACAATATTCAGAATAGTTTTTCTAGTTGTCCCTGGTCACCCTGCT
This sequence comes from Petromus typicus, assembly GCA_004026965.1. NCBI lineage: Eukaryota > Metazoa > Chordata > Mammalia > Rodentia > Petromuridae > Petromus > Petromus typicus. The sequence continues at coordinate 23,999 of PVIR01025152.1, read as the reverse complement.
CTTCAGGACCACACTATGATTTTTTTCTCTTTCCTAAATGTAACAGCACGAAATATTCTGCTTTTGTAGATTCTCACAGCGATCTCTGTCTGTGCTGGCATCCTGGAGAACAAACCACAGTGGATAGCATCGACTTTCTACCCACTCTCTGCCAGATATGGGGCCTCAGACCTGCCCAGGGCTGGTTGCTTCTGTAGAGAAACACCACTTTCTTATTGACAACAAAATCTGAGTGGTCTCTGGAATCCCATAAAGCTTTTTAAAATGTTCAGTAAATTATATACTCTTAGGTGAATATCATGGACTCCCACTTATGCAAACTAAGCTAACGTGTTCCATCTCTGTACATGAACATCTGAGAGGAATACCTCCAACAGAATAATAAATAATGTCCATGCTTTTAATTCTGAGGACTGGAATTAGAGTATCATTTAGGAAGGTAGTAGCCTTCTCTATTCAAACATTTACTTGACTCTTGGCATTCAAGTCTTTTGTTCTTTTCTAATTAGTAATACATAAAGAAATTCAGAGCACACCAATGAATTGACTTCTTTTGTTGGTGGGAGGGTTTAACTATGAATAAGACTGACCTACCTTTTCCCCAGGAAGCTGAGGCATTTGGGGAACAATAGGGAAGTTCAGGCAGGAAGTAGTAGTACACAGCACAAGGCAGTCCTTACAGGACTTGCATTGGTTTTTGAAGGATCCTCGAAGAAAAAGTAAGAATTTAACAAGAATCAGCTAATCTGTGTTTAAACCAAATGAGGTTTGTTCAGCAAAAACCAAACACCAGACAGAAGTCACTGATATTTTAGTTCATAATGTGCACAATATATAGAGACAACTTTGTGAGAGCTTCTGAGAACAAATTCAAAGGACTTGTGATTTATGAGACTAACACGCAAAGTGAAGGTCCTTCTTCTCAGAGCAAGGATGTGCACATTACAAAGGTGCTCAGTCCTGTCAGTGTTTTCTATCCCAATGTTTTAATATGTTGATGTAAACATTTGTAAATTGCTTATATTCATTTAGCTCATCCTCTATTCCCTTAGTTATATGGTTATTTGCATTTGGGCGGTGTTCCTTTTTGCACCGCAAATACCACATTTTCTAGTTCTTGGGAAATCTGAAGGCAAAGGAGAGATGATAGTAGAGCAGCAGGTAGATTGTTGAAGACAAGGAAGATGATAGAGGAAGAAGAAAAGGGGCCAGTGAGATGGGGTGGAAGTAATCAAAGTATGCGAAATGCACTGAGAGAAGACCCATGAGTCTGTACTGCTCATGCACACCAAGGAAATATTAAAAATGCAGCGTGGCAGCATGTTTTAAGGAACTTGCAAAATGTTAATGTTACTTGATTTGCAAGTATTTTTTTTTCACAATAAATAACTTAAGAAAATATTTAGAGCTGTATGTAAAGGTGCATGATCATGAATGTGCACTAAAGTTTTAACGCTAGAAAAATCTGACAATCAACCTATGAATCTGTGACCTACATACTAAAATGATTTTTTAAATTCTATGAATAGAGTTTATAAGTGTTATGATACAAACTATATGTACATAGGCACACCTGCTAACAACTATATATACTATTAATTCATGTTGTAAAGTAAATCAGCAAAATATATTGTTAGAAAATTATGGATATGTTATTAGTTGTTATTTCCACCTATCAAAACTTATTTTAAGTAGTTTTAAATTATTTTTATGGTTTTCTGGACATTCCAAATATTGTTAAATTAAGATAATTTTGATAAAATCAATAAAATTAGGAAATCAGAATAAGGTTTATTGCTAGCACTAAAACCTGCATCATGGTGGTTAAAAATTTCGCAAAAATATTTTTAAATTTTTTAACATATTGGGATAAATAGAGCCTATATCTACTCTAAAGTTCAATCACATTTTTTGAATCTGTTTTGTTCTATCAAAATTAAAGTCAGTAATTTATCATTTTATAGTAATACTACTTTGGAAAAATAAAGTGTTGATTTTGTACGTTCCCTACATCAAGAGTATCATTAACACAAATTTAATGTTCCTAAAATTCAAACATAGTGGATTTATAGAAACTCATATCTGTGATGCATTTTGTACCATCACTGCTTCCCCTAGCTACTGGCTTCTTAAGATCCTGGACTGAAATAAGTCTTTGTTTTCCTGATAATACCAAGGAGTGTTTAGTTTCTAACATAGAATTAGATAAAGAACAAATGCCTTTTTATGTAAGTAGAAATTAACCCTAATTTATAATTAAGAATGCATAGGTGTCCAAGCAACTATTTCTAAAATTATAATTCCACTTACAATATCTCCAGGAAAATTTTATATCAAGCTGTCTCATGTATGGTGAGATTTCTAAATCGTTCACATTCACTGTACTGCAGTGTCAGCAAGTTGATAATCACGCTGGGAGCAGTATGTCCACCACCCTAAGTTAGCACATCTGCATTATTAAATGGAATGCACAACTTTAAAACTGCAGCAGCAAATACTCAGAATCATTCTTCTCTGTATATATCTCAAATGTCACTCCAAATATGAATCAGAACTGCCTCATGTGAGGTGCTCAGAAATAGTCACACAAGAAGAGTCAGAGCACAGCCACGTGATATTGATAAGCGCCCAAAGATAAACCAATGCACATAATGAACTTGGTCCTATTGCGTCCTGCAGAATGACAACTCTCCCCATTACTGTCCAGAAGGGCAACCAGGGAGCTGAAGGAATGACCTACTTTTCTCAAGGATCATACTTGTAACAAAAATTATTATAAAAGGAACAAAATAGCAAAGTTGGCCTAATTCTCCATTTCCATATGAAACATAATGGCAAGATGAGTTTTAAAAGTTGATTTCATTAGTATATATGTTCTCTCTCGCTTCCTAATTTTAAAAGCAATAAGTGATCTTTACTGTAGTTTTCAGCATCTAATGTTTATCTGTCCAAGACGCATATGACTAACCATGATCTGACTAGAGGAAATCTTCATCATTCTCATCTTATGTCTGGCTAACCTCCAGTTTTCCAAGACCAATGAGAGGGGTCCAGTCTTGCTTCTGTTCTTCTCCTGTCTACCCACTGATAACACACACACACACACACACACACACACACACACACACACACACACACACACGATTCTCTTGATGTGAATAATGACTGTAGACAATATAGCCTTCTACCACAGAACTTTCTTGATGTCACCAATTTAAAGGCATTTCAGAACTGCAGAAGGTCAAGATACGTGCATTATTCCAGCTAATCAGTCATTTTACTTTCTGAATGCCTCTGGACATTTTATAATGATCTTCAAATTAACCTAGTAATCATGGAGAATATTCTTGAATATTTGTAGGATTGGTGATTTCAAAATGAATTCACAGGGACAAATTTCTTCAAATAAGACAAAACTCCAACTGTATCTAAATTCTTTTCTACCCCAGCAAATTCAGTCGAATTCTCTGTCCTTCTGCCTCCCATCACTGTGCATATTCTGCTCCCCTTAATCACCACCTCTATTGGGAAACATTGTTGAAGATTATTTTAACTTTTTATGTGACTAAATAGAGAAAATTCTAGTTCTATCAAAGTCTGCCATAAAATTCTCATAGTGAGCTTCTTTTTAGACAACAATCCACTTTTGTTAGATGAATACTGAAACAGGCAGATATGTTGAAGCTTTAGCGTGGTCTTGTGTGAAGCCATATGCACCAGTTGGTGAGGGGAAGGGAGAAGTAAACTGGTGCAAGAAGGTACCTGGTGGGAGAGGTTAAATCCTGCATGGTTTTTATTAAATTGCATCCTGTGTGATTTGTGATCAAATACTCTGATCAAATACACAGTTATATTAGTTCTACTTTGCAAACACCCAATCCCTGCTGCGTGGAGAGGAAGATGATATGGATTCATGAGCCTCTGGTTCTCAAGGACCATCAGTCACTGCAGCCCCGAGAAGGTCCTTCAGGAGCCGGGCACTCCCTCCTGACGGACCCATCTCTGAGAGACATCTGTGAGCTCATGCTGTCACTGGGGAAACACATTCAGAGAAGCCTTGGACTAACTTGTTGAATTCCATGAGAAGATGTTCCCTACTGATGTTCTGAGGTCAAGTTCTTCATAGAACTGAGTGAAATTTTATTTTTTAACCCCAGAAAGAGGAAATTCAGGGTGAATATAACATTAATTAACAGTTTTAACTACAGTAGATCTCGAGTGTAACATTCTCATAATGGTGGTGCTACTTAGGAGATGGAAAATTAAAGCAGATTTTAATAATAGATGAGAATGAAAAGCAAAACTAACTCCTTAGGGGAAGACACTCACAAGCCAATTAATCTGACTTGGATAATTTTTGTCCTTTTTTATTCAAGAAATAGTTCAGAGTCACAAAATCACTTTACCTTATGAAAGTTGAAATTTGCTATATTTTCCATCAAATTGATTATGATTTCACATAATCTGTCTTACAAGAAAAAAAGAGTAGATTCTCACTGGTGCTTTCATTTATGAAAATGACTGTCAGTCCAACTTTTTAAAATAGACATCAAAAATCATGTATTTGGAGTGTCCACCAAGGTCATGTTACTGAGAAATCAAATGTGTCTCTGCACTATACCATGAAGTGGTCAGTTCATTTACTAGAAAACTTAAAAGCTTTATATCAATGCTATTAGATAAAAGTACATTATAAATTGTACTTAATGTTCAGAACTATACTATGTAGACTTAGTCAAATTATTGTATTATCAAACTGAATAATCAAACTACCATATTATCAAAGTTATATATTTAATTATTAATATGCATATTGCTTAGGGAAAAGTTATAATCAATATCACTACACTTTAGTATGAAAAACCAAGAAGCAGAACAAACTCATATGAAATACTGTAAATTTCAAAACACTTTCTTTAAATGTGTGTTTCTCTCTCTAATGGAAAAATTAATATTGTACCTATGCACACTTGAAATGTTACTATGACATAACAGTGGTGTACAGATTTCAATTGCTCACATTTACATGGTTATACATATGTAGACAAATATGCACATTAGTGATTATCACCCAAGTGCATTTATTCACCAAAGAACACAGTCCCTTGAAACAGTGTTCTCTGTGTGTGTGTGTGTGTGTGTTTCTCTCTCTCTGCCTCTCTTTCTCTCTCACTGTCTCAGTCTCTCTCTCTCATTGTCTCTCTGTCAATCTGTCTCTCTCTGTGTCTCTCTCTCTCTCACACACACATGCACATATACACACTTGGATCTAATCAACAGAGGTGGTACTAAATATTATATGATGCTAATAATGACCTTTAATAAATAAGAATTATTGAGACTACACTACCCAGAAATCCTGAGAAACTGAAATCACTCATTTGCAGGTGATCTGAAACTATAGAACTATATTTTTTTCTTTTCCTCTGTAGTGCCATTCACAAATATTAACATTTATTTCTTCTTAAAATTGAAAGTTCAGGAAATGAACTTATTCTAAAATGAATGGAGGGGATAGTTGCTGTTTTAATGAAGGTTGGAAGAGGAAATAAGGGAAGTTTTACAGTTTCCAAAATTCTTCCTTCCACATTAAGCAAACTACCCAAAGATAAATGAAAACGTAATAGAAAGATCAGAAATGATTTTATTTTATGCTGCACACTTGCAATACTATTTCAGTTTCTCTATGTAAAAATGCAAGAATGATTAGATTAGACTTTGTTCTCACTATCTTTGAAATGACTGAAGGAACCAATATAAAGGAAGGTCAGTAAGACTTTCTGACTGCTTTTACCAACCTGGAGTTTTCAAATGGTCTAGTATATTTTCACTTTAATGAAGCTTGTATTTTTTGTTATATATTCACTTCTGAACCTGGAAATTATGATGACGCATCAGAATTCTTCATAATAAATAGTAAGATATAGTATTGTCTGAAATTTTCTCACACAAAACAACATTTAAATGTTCTCAGTCTATTTCACACTGTGAAAAGTTTAAACAATTCAGTTCATATGAGAAGTATTTTTACTACATGAAACATAACAGTACAGCTGGTCTTTAAATGTGTCTGCTTCCTTCTTCTCCATTCCTTCCCCTGCTTTCCTCAAATGCTTTATGTTTCCTTTCTCTCTTCTCTTTTTCATTGCTGACTCCCTCCCTCTATTCTCCCCCTGTGTCCTCCTTCTTTCCTTCTCTTCTTTACACATCAAGCAGCTGCTCTTCCAGGGGTGGTGCTAAGAGCCAAGTGTGAAAAATAAACAGACTTTCTCGGAGGCAGCAGCATCTCCTGCTGAGGATTCATCGGCTCCATCAGCGGGCTGAAATCGACTATCATTCAGCTAAATTTGTACACACGGAGATCCCTTCAGGCAGCTACTCAAGCAAACTCTCTGGTCCTTCCGATGGCGGCTGGGTAGGAACAAACTTGTCAAGAAATGATTTCACAGAGAAGCAGCTCTGCAATGAGCACATGCCATGTGTGTCCCCATCCCTGTGGCCCCTGCCCCGACCCACTCTGTGACGTCATATGACAGTTCATTTGTAGAAAGACAGTAGATGTCCATAAATTAATCTGAGAGATAGCACTGTTATTCAATAGCCAGACTGTATTTCATTCATTTCTGTGTCTTCATTACCCTCTACAGTCAAGTCCTGCCATTGTGAAAAAAGCCGTCCACCAAAAGTGCATGAAAGTTGCCTTCCTGCCATCAGCATCCCCATAGATTACACAGTACTACACAAAGCCCAAGTGGCACCTGGTGCTTTTCACAAACAATGGCAGCGTTTAGTGTTTACTCGGCTAACACTTCTTGTTTCACAAAGAGCTGTTTTAGCATTAGTGTTTGCACAATGTGGGCATTCCCAAGATTTCGCTCAGCATACAGTCTAACCAGCTTGGTTAGGAAGAGCAGAGGCATGAAAGGAAAAAAAAAAAGAAGTACAGACATTATCCTTCCATGAGTATGAAGGTCATATCAGGTACAGGGACCACACAACTTAGGAGTACTATAGTTCTTGACCCAAAAGATGTTTTAATATCATAGATTAAAATGATATTAAACAGCAGAGTATGGGTACAATAAATATATTTCAGTGTCGATGCTGACTTGGATTGTACTGAAATGAGAGTTAATATTTTTTAAAAAAAGCTAAAAAGACACTGTCAAGTTCTAGGTAGCGTACATGATGGTAATATCTGGACTGAGCTGAAGACACAGAACTGAGTGAAGAAGGAGCAGCTTGGGACGATCACCGCATCACCGAGGAAGAGGATGACATGTAAACTGGGCGCTACAATTACTGAAGGAGGAGGATTTTAGGCACCATAATTCCATCAAGTCACCCACTGTTGGGCTACAACAGACACAGTGTGTGATGATATAATTTAACTGCTTGTTCAGGGAAACTCAGGAATTGGTACATGAAGCAATAATCTGCAAACATTTTCACCGATCATTTCATACAGTTCCAGAAAATCAATTTATCCAGAGGAGTTTCCTTCTGAGACAGCAGCTCCTGCATGTCCGGACATCAGCTGCTCACTTCTGCAAAGGCATCACATAAAATGTTATTTGTTTATTTTTTTATGTTTCACTTTAATCATTTTTCTGCCATTTGCCACCTATTTCAAAGGACTACACCTTAAATTTTGTGTGGTTGCAATTAGTTTTCATTTTTTCAATTAATACACTATCCTGACCCAAACTCCTCAGGGTGAGATTATATTGAGTTTCTGTCAAAATGATGATTTCTGTTATTGGCTTAAATTAACAGACTTACCTTTCCTTGGTCAAATGTTTCCTCAGTTTTCTGTGTTGGCCAATGGCAGTTGATAATCAACAGGTGGAAAAAATACTAAATGTTGCACTCAATAATTACAGATTTAAACATACTATTTTTGAAAGGATTTTAAGTTATTCTGATAATGTGTCACTATCATGTAAAACCACTGATCATTCACAATAATAATTGTTAATAAAATTGTAAATAATAATAATTATTAGTATTTGAAATTTTTGTCTCCAAAACTGATATGTTGGAACCCTACCACCAAAGCCATGATGTGGGTGTCTGGCCTCTGGGGATAATTAGGCCATGTGTGAAACCCCCCTATAGACCCCAACACCCAAGGGCAGAAAAGCTGCCATCCATGAACCAGGAAGTGGCCTCATCAGACACTGAATGTGCTCGACCTTGACCTTGGATGTCCCAGGCTCAAACATGATGAAAAAATTTTCTATTGTTTTTGAGCCAAAATACCAGCTTATGATATGATGCAACTTCAGTCCATATATACTAAGACATGGATATTTACTGAGAACTTGTATTTCAAAGCATAAATTTAAGTATGTTTTACATATGTTAATATACAGAACATATGGTATTATTTATTTAAAAGTGAGTAGGAAGATATGCAATGTAGTAATGAAATACATTTTTTATGAGAAAATTAAGGCACACAGAAGTTAAATACTGAAGCAAAAATGACAAAACTTGTTGATATTCTAACCACCCTTGAAGTTCCTTGTAAACATCTTTGTAAATTATTTTTTCTTGGGCCAGGGATTTAGCTCAGTGGTTCTGGCACCTGTCTTGTAAGCGCAAGGACCCGGGTTCGATCCCTGGTTAACCACATACAATACTGGGCATGGAGACTAATGCCCAGCAGCAATTAGTACAACATACCACAGTGCCGGGAGTGGTGGCTCACACTTGTAATCCCAGCACTCGAGAGGCAGAGGCAGGAGGATTGCTGTGATGTGAGTTGGAGGCTGAGCTCAGGGCCAGCCTGGACTCCAAAGCGAGACCCCGTCCCCCCCAAAAAAAATTTTTTTTCTTTACTCGTTCACTTAAAAACAGCCATACATATATAATGCACCCATAAAAACATACATACATATATATATACATATATATATATATGTAAAACAACCATACATATATAAGGTACCTATAAAAACATTATATATATATATATATATATATATATATATATAAAATAGTACTTGATTACTAGTGTCCTAAATATTACCACTGTAGTAGTCCATTTTAGTTGTACATGTTAAATTTTATTTTTTTTTTTTTTTGAGACAGGGTGTCACTTTGTAGTTCAGGCTAGCCCTGAGCTCAACCTCAAACTCACATCACAGCAATCCTCCTGCCTCTGCCTCCTGAGTGGTGGGATTACAGGCGTGAGCCACCATTCCTGGCACCATGGTATATGGTACTGATTGCTGCTGGGCATTTGCAAGACAGGCGCTGGAACCACTGAGTTCAATTTCCAGCCCTTAAATATTATCTTTAAAGTGCCGTTAGTGACTGATTTTTCACATCCCATTAACATATTTGGTTAATGAATGACTTTCATAACATTCTAAAACACTGTAGAACTTACTTGTATTAAAAAATATTCATTTAACCATATGTCTTAGAAATCCACACTCAATCTGCTTTTGTTGCAGTTTTCAAAAGGAGAAAAAAAGTTAAATTTGCATCTAGGGACACACAGCTTACACCTGGAAGTTATAGAATGGAGACATCTACTCTTTTCACACCTAACCCCATGGGTTTTGCAATAAAAATTACTCCTTTAAAAATTTTGGAAACTATTTGTTTCTGCTGAATACTTTGTTCAGACTTTAATTAACAAGAATTTTAATGAAAACAGCAAAAATTTAGTCTAACTCTTAAGGTATCCTTTTTTAAGGCTTTGAGACCCTCCCCAGAAGATGCACTCACCTCTTCCCCTGGCCACGAGATTTCAGTGTTTCATCACCATGCTTTCTACCTGATCATAATTCTGTCCAACCCACAGAGCTACGTGTCTGCCAATGTGGGTTCTGGCAACCCAAAAGTGTGGCTTGTGAATGAACACCAGCAATCTCAGGGGAAAAGCAAGTGGAAATGCAGAATCCAAGGCTTTAATAAATCAGAGACAGGAGCTCCAAGGCTCCTAAACACATTAAAGATTGAGAAACAGAACTTTAGGCACAGCAGCATGCACAACTATCCTGATCGTTTTCAAGTATTTGAGAGGTTTGCACAATGTGGATGTTTCCAAGTCATTCACTCAGCATGCAGACTAAGCAGTCTGGGTCAGTCCGAACAGAAGCATAAAAGGGAAAAAAATGAATGTCTAGACCTGTTATTCCCATGAGTGTGAAGGTAATTATTATACAGGGTCTAGGTACCACACAATGTAGAAGTATGTACTTCTTGACTTAAAGTATGTTTATTATCCCATAGATGAAAAGTCTATTGAATAGCAGATAAGAGTATAATAAATATATTATAATGACTGTGTTGACACAGACTGTACTGAAATGAGAGTTAATACTGCATCTCATCTCGATAACCATGACCTTATGCACATGACTTCAGAGAAGACATATGTGAAAAAGATTAAGAATAAACTATTTATGTTAAAGCAGATTTATTTGGCTGGTAGTTTTCTAGAAAATTATATTCCTGCAATTGTCCTCTAATCTAGCCTTTGATTTACTCACTGACAACAGTCTTCCTTCAAAAGCTCCACTGTTCTATTCATTATGAACACATTCTCCTGTATCATTATTAATTCTGACATTTAAAATAAAAAGGTCAATAAATTCAGGAACAAGAGCCTGAAAGAAACAGAATAAACCCTTCCTTTTATTTTCATAGAAGGGGATCATTATCGCTCCAAAGAGCAGGAAACATTTTGTGAAGTAGCAAATACAACTATTTGAAGCCAATTATACAAAAACAAAGAAGTGTGCATGGATTAATTTATGGGAATTACTGCACTATGCTTATAGACTGTTCATAAAAGTCACTAGTGTAAATATTTTTGGAGCTCTGAGGAAACTAAGTGAAAAACATCAAGTATAGATGCACTGTCTTGAAAAAGCAGATTGATCTCATCAGTAAAGATTAATAACTGAGGAAAATACTAATTCACTTACCTCTTTTCCAAATGTGACCCGCCTATTATGATCTCCACTGAAATCCATCTTATTGTGTGTCTCTACGGAAATCAATTTAATTATATCATCCTTTACCTGGAATAGAATTTTGTCATTCGATTCCATTTCCTTGAATAAATAATGCTCTAAATTACCATTCTAATTTCTTTGCTTTCAGTGAGTCATTGCCTCATTTCTTTCACAATTTTAAAGAAGAATTAGAATTTGTATTCAAACCAATACCTTTTTATCAACCTTCTTAAAATACTTCTCAAACTGAACGTTTTTGGCAGTTTTATATTCAAATAGCTTGTTTTCTAGTATCTGGTGCCACAATACACTTTGGTGCTGAAATTGCTCATTATTTTAATGCTTATTAGTGTTTGTATTCATATCCCTTTTATCTAAGAAGCACAAGGTATTTTACAACCAAATTGGGTCCAACTCAGTACCCCCCACTGAGATCAAAGGAGATCTGAAGAATTACTTCTGTTAGTAATGGAAAGAGGACTGGAGTTAGGAAAAATACCTCCCCACTCTTTTGACAGAGTTGGACACCCTCTCCTTGCACATTCTGATTATTGATTTTCAGAATCACAGTTATATCCACCTGGGACTTTATTGTAGGATAATAAACTTGTGTTTGAGATATTTTCATTTGTTCTAATTTCAGACACTGGCCTCACTTCCTATTATATTATTATTATTATTATTATATCAATTATATATATATAATATCAACATATTGTTTGAATCTTTCTACTGTTCTCAGTAAGGTTTTTCTTTCAAAGTGAGTCAAAGAAAAATTAAAATGATACAGGCATTTGTAAGTGTATAGATATGGTTATTCTCATACAGAGACAATAAAAATCTGAATGACTCTAAAGTAAAACTCACCTCAGAATTTCAACTGAAGCAAAAATATGACATTTAACATTTTTTACATTTTTATATTATATAGGGATCTATACAATAGCCACACATTTTCCTACCATACATTAAAATATTCTGTATGGTATCTTTGTTTTCCTCCCTCTTGATATATCAATAAGATGATTCAGAGTTGGTTCCTCTTGCAATGCTTGATCAATTTTTTGCTTTTTTTTTCCATATAGCAGAGTCAAAACCTTTCAAAACTAACTTTTGAAAAAGTTCCTTATGTCAGCCAAGAATGGTCCCTGGGTATCATGTCTGAACCCCTGTAACCAGCCACTGGTACCCTAATTAAATAATTAAATCATAAATAAAATATATGAGCTCTATGAAAGTGCCAGTACACAAGAAAGCTAGAGCGATGATCCAGAGAATGTAGCAGGTGTGCATTAGATTCTGGGGTATTTGGTTTTGTCTAGTTTTGAGAGTTCGTTTAGGTTGGTGCCTTATTATGTCTACCTGAGACCACAGGTTCTAGTTGCAATGGAGCAGACATCAGCTGTGATAATCTATGACTTCAGACTTTGGTCTAAATTGGGGCTGCAATGTATGACCAGAAAAGTCTATTGAAATCTCAGAAGCAAGTCTTTTTTCTGAACATGTCTTTTTTTCTGTGGAATTCACATTGATCCAGTTTTTGAAGGCAGTGATAGTTTTATATGCCTCGGTACAATAAACTTTATCCGTCTTGTAAACTTTTGCTAATGAGTTATGGAGACAAAACATAAACTCTTCTTTGAATCAAATTACGGACACCTGGCCTTTTTACAATTGATTTACTTTTGCTATTAGAAGATTTATCACCTGCTTAATTACTATAATTTAATTGATGAGTCAGTAAACTAGAATTAATTTATCCTATAACTAAAAATCTCAAAACACTATTTATGGACTTATTGATGTTACCTACCATGCAACGAGTATTTGAAATATAACATTTAACTTAATAATTAATAATAATGATTGAAATTGATTGAAGCTTTGATTTAACCTTTCAATATGTTTTTGTCTGAGATTTTAGTAAAAGTCAGGTAGTATCTCTGAGACAATGTCATTTTTAATTGTTAAATTTTTGTGCTTAAACCCAGAATAACTTTGCACTACAGCATTAACATTAACAGTGGGGCTTTGGGTGGTAAAGTAGGACCAGAGACCAAACTCTCATGATTCCAAGTGCTGTCAGAGAGCATGAACCTCCTCCTGCAACAGGTTTTTGATAGGGTCTGACTTGGCTATTTAAACATAATTATGAACTAATAGATTTCAGGAAAAGAGTATCTGCTCATGTCTTAGCTTCCTTAGGTTTGTTTTCTTACTTTTTTTTTCTCCTCAGTCTGCCCAACTTTCCTTAAGGGAATGTTAGAGAAGATGTTTAATCCCAAGAGATGTATACAGAAGGGGGTAGCTGTTGGGCTCATGTACTTTACTTGTGGTAAAGATAAGTGATTAATCCACCCTTATAATTCTCCTGTAAAAGCTGAACTGTTCCATTATTGTAGAAAAATTTCTTTCCACAAAGCTAAGGAAAATGAGTCAGAAGTTATCTGACTCAATGATTTATTTTGCTGATTGTATATAATAGCAACTATGAATTTTCTTCTATCATATAACATTAGAAGATTTAGCTGAATTTTATGAGAGAATCAGTATTCCACACTTTGGTCTCTGACCAAAAAGGAAAAAGCAGTGTTTTCTAGCTAACTGGTTGTGTGAGAACAATTTTTGATTTCCCAGCAGCAAACAGTATAAGTAGCTTCCTGTGAAGGGGAAATATAACATTTTGGACTGATTTCTCTGTGTTGAGCCAGCTGAGCTATTTTTGACAAAATACCTTGAGTGAGGAAAGGTATCAATCAATCAATAGTTCTCTTTCTATTTCCTGAAAGTTTAAAAGTGGGAATTATTTTTAAACATTTTATTTTCCTGTTTCCATATTTTTCACCTAGAGTAGAATCATAATTTACCTCCTAGAAAGTAAGTAAACTTCGTGAATGAGAGCTCTGCCTCCAGGTCCAGACTCTGGTGTGGATCCCCAACACTGCCTTTTATTAAAAACCCTCATGAAGTCATACCTATGCTGTGTTCCTCAATTTATTATTAAGACTTGAAGCATGATATTATTGTCAGGGCTTCTTTGAGATATGATAAGAAAATACATGTGTGTAGACAAATCAATGGCAGAGAATAAATGATTAGAAGAATCTCAGACATTATTTTACCAAAGAATATTTGCCTCCTGGAGCACAAGACAAGCATTAGGGCAAATACAAAAAAACTTGGGCTAAGAAAAAGATCTAGTGGTACAGACTAGAGAGGTGTGTTTTAGTTGTTTTTTTTTTTTTTTTTCTAAATTACTAGATTATAGCTGTTCTTGTTATAGTAGGAAATGGTTAAATTTTGTGGGGGGTTAGCTATATTAATTCATTCTTTTACAGTAGTCTTTTGACTGATAAATGTGCTCAATGAAATCATACTGTATACCTTAAATATATACAATAAACATAAAGAACAATTTAATATAAATGAATATCTAAGTGAAACTGACTGAAAAGTTTCAATTTAAAAGACAGGAAAATGAAGCAAATCTAAGTGCTCTTCTCTCAGACACTTGGATTTTCTCCGTGTGCACTCCGAGTGATCATAGGAAAACAACATAAATAAAGGCCTGAGTAGTTTGAAGGTAATCTTATAAGACTGATTCATTTTGATCTTCCAAAATGTTTTTAGGAAAAAGTAATCTAGCCCTGTCTTTGAAAGTTAATTTAATTTCCAGGTCTTCGTGTGGCGAGGGCAGCCAGCTGGCTTAGTTCTAGTTCTTACCGGTTGTCGTCTACAAGCCTCTGCTGATCCCCAAGCTGTAACTCTTGACCCCCTAAGGGTCGCTGTCCGGTCAGGGCTTCCGGATTAAAGCATGACTTGTGTAACTCAGAGCCCGACTCACTGTGGGGCTGGTGCTGTTCGCTTGACTCTGACTGTATCCTCACCTCAGAGCTCTGCCTCCATACGGGCCTTTCTTCCCAGCAAGGTCAGCATGAAATCTCGGGCCAGGGATTTAGTTCTGCAGTTCTGGCACTTGCCTTGCACGTGCAAGGGCCCAGGTTCGATCCCCACTAACCACATACAGCTGTGTGTGGAGACTCACACCCACCAGCAATCAGAACCACATACTACAGTGCGGGGCACCTGTAATCCCAGCACTCAGGAGGCAGAGGCAGGAGGATTGCTGCGAGTTTGAGGCTGAGTTCAAGGCCAGCCTGAACTACAAAAGTGAGACCCTGTCTCAAAAAAAAAAAAAAAAAACCTCAAGGAGCACTCCCCAGGCACAAAGAATAAACTTTTAAGACACTTCTAGGTAAATCGATGCACATTGCGAACAAACTCTTAATTTAAATAAATCGAAAACAAATGTGTAAATATCACATTGTCTCTCTGATGTGAGAAACTGAAATTGAAAATGAGGACCAAAATGAACAAATATAGTGAAACAAGAAGAAATTGTTCAAAATTATATATCATGAGAGATGTTTTGCAAATATGTAAAATATTTTACACAAAAAATACAGTATCATTAGGCAATTAGCTTAAAAATTAACAAATGAAAATATATTATTTTAAGATAAAGACACGATGTGTTTACTATGGCTATTCTCTAACAATTGTGTTATAAAATATTTTTATAGAACGGCTTTTAAATTTTCTTCGTTGTATCTACTTGTAATATATAATTTTTTTTAAAAAGTCTTTATATTAAAACAACAACAACAAAAACAAACAAACCCTTGAGCACATCTCGACAAAGCTCAATGCCGGCCCTTCCCGGGTCATATGGTGCTGGTCTATGGGCCCCCTCGTCTGAGCGATGCGTTACTCACAGTTAGTTACCACAGGACAGCTCCTTACCGAGCGTCTGCCTCCCTCTCCTCCAAGTATCTCTCACGTTCTTTCCCCGAAAACTGAGAGTCACGTAGAGGGACTCTGTCTTTGTTCCTTCTTTTCCTACTTCTCACTCTCAAAACTTGGCGGATATGGACTTGTTGTTTAAAGAGAGAAAATGTATGTGATTCTGCTTTTATCTCGAGAATTGAAGGCTTGAGCCAATAGCTCTTCAAGGGATCATTTTGTCACAGTTTAAATGAAGTACGTCTGTAGAGCTCAAATGTATCAACAAAACTTTTTCATCGCAGTAATGGTTTATATTGAGATGTCTCTAAGGTCTCATAATCTCATGGTGGGCGGGGCACTTTGAGGAGGTGGTTGGATTATGGGCGTGTGGTTCTCATCAGAGGATTTATCCTCTAACAAGTTTACAGCTGTAATTGTTAACAGATGTGTCAGTTTAAGTAATTAATATCCAACTAAATCAGCGCAGCACAGTTCTGCATATGGAAGACCCACGCTAGAGAGGATAATCTCCAGAATAATATATCCTGATAAGTGAAACAAATAGGGCACAGATAGGTACATATCACATCTTTTCTCTGGTATGAGAAAATGAAGATGTAAATGAGTCCTAGCATTGTATGTTATATACTGTGAAATAGAAAATACTCAATGTAAAATAAGGTGAAAGGGGACAACGTTGAGATTGTAACAAAAAAGTAAGGAAACAAATTTTATGTATATGGAGGGGCGGTAGGGTGGGTAGGGCTATGGGAAAAAATGAGAATTAAATTGTGTCTTATACTGGTACAAATCCCCATTGTGGAGTGCAATCATGATGTGTATATTTAATGTACCAATAAAGATAAAAAAATAAATAAAATAAAAAAGAAACAAAGACGGAGGCTACTTCTGTTTTCTGTGGAGGAGCTCCTGTCTGCAACTTGACCCTCGAGGTTGTCTTCTACCTTCCAACCCAGACTCCTCAGCCTTCAGCCCCAACTTTTAGCCTTCCAGTGCAGAGCCTTCAATGTCCTCAAAAGGTCTCTCACGGAACTCTACAGGGAGTTCCAGGCCCTCGACTGGATTCTTCAGGTCTCCCATGTGCAGAGAGACTCCCAGCCCTCTTCCTTACCAGATTCTGTGGGCGGCCATTGCAAGGAAATCTTGTAAATCCATATATATTTGCATATCTTGTATTATATCTGTTTCTCTAATCAGCACTGACTAGTATAATAGGTAATAGTGATTTTGGAGGTGACCCTGCTGGAGGAGGCAGGTCACTGGAGGATTGGCCTGGATGGATTCACTTCCTTCCTTCCTCTCTTGGTCCCTTTCTGCTTCCTCCCCACCATCCTATGAGCTTTCTCTCTGCCATGCTCCTCTGCTATGCCCCTCTGCCTTGGAACCAGCCAACTATGGAAGAAAATTCTGCAAAATGTGAAGCAAAATTAACCTTTTATCCTTAGAGTTTTGTATATCAAGTAGTGAGTCTCAGCAACACACTAGAAAGACATGAACCCTTTAGCACGGAATGGACTGAAAGACTTCAATTTATGGTCAATGGATTTCACCATAAAAATAATTATTTTAGTGAGAGATCACTCTGTGACTAGGGTTTTGTAAATTTGAAAAGAAATTTGAAAACTTGAGACATACTGCCCCAAAAAATATTTTCTATATCAAACTGTGAATCTGTTAAAAATATATGTGTATTTATTAGGAAAAATAAATTTGAAATTAACATATTAAGTAGCACAATGAATGCTAATGGCAGTGGGATTTTAGAAGTAAAACTATGTAATAAATGTATTAATTAAGATTCCATTTATCTCAATTCATAATGCACTTAAATAATACTTAAGTTGATCCCTAAAGTTTATGTGTTAGAGGGTTAGTACTCAACAGAGCATGACAGAGAGGAAGAAGAACTATGAGTGGGTGAGCCTAGTGAATGGTGCTCCATCATTTGCCATCTGAATAGATTGGTGGGCCCCTATGATCTTTCTTGTAGCTTTTTGTTGTCTTGTGAAGTGAGTGACTTCACTTTTCCTTGTGCACTTGCTATGACATACTGCTTCACACAGGCCCCAAGGGAAGGCAACATTTGATCTGGCCTGGAGGTTCAGTTGTGATCCAGAATCAACCTTCTTTATAATGTAACTGCATCAAGGTATTTCATTATGGTGATGTAACACTGACCAAACAAGAGTCAAAACTGTGGAACCATTTGTAAGTCCATAATACACGCATAATTATAACAGAACGAGGAGAAGAAAGAATGACATAGAAGAAATATTTAGAGTAATACTAATTGGGAAGTTTTCAGTTTAATGCTAAACTTTTAAAAGTGGATCCAGGAAACTTAGAAAATATTCATCCAGGAAAAACCAACATTTTAGCATGACATTGCCAAGCTGCAGTACAGCAAAGACAAGGAAATATACCAAAATTACCTAAAAGAAGGAGAAGAACAAAGACATCGTACTTAGATAGAAGCAAGGGTAAATTCAACATATCTTGTGTGATAAACTATTAATGCAAAAATATGCTAAAATATTTCAAGAGTTAAAATTTAAAAGTCCAGAAAAAGAATGTGATATTAATTTTTTAAAAAAGGAAACAAAGCTTATGTATATGGGGTGAGTGCAGGAAGGAGAAATAATGAGAATCAAGCCATGTCATCTGGTACAAACTCTGGATACTGAATGCAATGATGATGTGTATTCATAATGTACCAAACTTGAAATTGTAAGTTCTTTCTCTTCCCACTTTGAGTATTTGTAAATATTTTGCAGTCCAAAAGTGTCTTTCTTTAGGACCTAGGAGCAACAGTCCTTTGGAAATACAGTCATTGAGGAAGTCCAGTGGTTTCTGTCTCCTCAGGAAGATAGGTCCTAATTGATAAACACTAACTAGCAAAGACAATGGCAGAATTGCTGATTAGCTAAAAGAAGGCAAATCCCAATCTTATATTTTTAATCTTGGATGATATAAAAGTAACTCTTTTAAGTTATAAAAGAAAAAATATATTGAGTGAATTACAGGAGGAAATTAAGGAGTGCTCAGCGTGCTTGGTGAGTGGGCATGCCCCGTGAATCACAGAGATCCAGGGCACATGCATGCAAAACACTTGGGGCCAATCAGAAAGTGCAGCCTTCAAGGCTTCTGGCCTCTATGTAAGCAAGCTTTCTATAGGTTAGCCCAGATCTGACATCATGCTGAAGAAGGGACAGGTATACAAGACTTCTGCCCTTACTCTGGTGTCCACCGTGAGCTTTCTCGGTGGCTCCTTTTCATTCTCTGGTATGATTCTTTTCCTATCTGAGGTAAATGTAAAGCCTTGGTATGGGTTTTGATGGTCTGCTCAAATTCTTTGTCCAAGACACTGATCTGAAACGTGTCTCTGGTAAAGACACAGCACCCCAGGCCACAGCAACAATTATAGCTCGTGAGTAAATCAAATTCATAATTATAATAGTATAGAGAGTAAAATGAAGGGACCAAAAATAATCTGCTAAAAAATCTGCATTCTATGTAAAGATTAGTATATTATTTTAAAAACATTTAGAAAAATGGAAGATATTAACCTGAGTATACAATAATCATGTTAAATGAAGATATTTCAAATGTACCAAGTGAAAAATAGAGATTATCAGTGTTTATTTTTCAAATGTTAAACTATATATTATTTATAGGCAACCTACTTTAAATATGAAAAGTCAGGTTAAATTTAAAGAGTTGGTGACAGGGAACCAGCAAATACTAGTCAGTGAAAAACTAACTCTGTAACTCACATTTTACCATTCAAACTTTAGTCTCCATATTGTTTAGTTTCCAAATAATTCAGATTATTGCAAAATAACTTAGTTTTACTTGTGGCTAAATATTATCACGGTCACAGTACTTTGGATTATTCCAGTGCTTTTAAATTAATTGATATTTTATCAAACATCATATGTTCTTAATTTGTAAATACACCACTAAAATATTATCAAATGTGTGTTTATAAGGTAAGATTCTTTATAGAGTTTAAGAAGGTCAATACCACAGTATTGAGATCACCTATACATACAAAGTTTTTTGTCGCACTATCAATGGTGGAGATTGTTTTATATTTCCAATAAAATTGAAGAAATATTTATTTCCTCGTTTAATCTTGTTGACTTTACCTTGAAGAATTGTTATTGAGTATACGTTTAAGTTTATGATGTCTTCCTCGAGGCTTGACAATTTTATCATTGTGAAATATCGGTATTTGTCCCAGGTAATAGTGGTTGTCTTACAGTCTATTTTATTTAGTATTAATGTAGAAATAGCTGGCCTCATAAGAACTGGAGGTTCTGGCTTTAATGTCCTTCACTTCTGCTGTTTTGTGTCTACATATTCTGAGTGGATCTCTTTCACACCACATACAGTTAGGTGTATCTCTTCGTGGAAGTGTTTAGTCTATTAAGGAAATTTGATGTATTTTATTCTGCTTATCTTTTTTATTGTACATCTTCTTTAGTTTCTTTTTTAATTGTTCTTTTGCTGTCTATTATCTTTATTTGGGTAGAATGAATATTTGAAATTTTTTTATAGCAGGTAGTTTTCAATTTTAAACCTTTCTGAGCACTACATTTTGGTGCTCAACCTATTGCACAGATAGATTACCATTTATTCATTCCTATACTACTGAAAGACACAAGGAACTTTTTTTTTTCATTTTTTCCTTCTTACTAATAATAATTATATGAAAATATATAAGATTTTACCCAAATGAGAATTTTGTTTCTCTAGAATAAATATGCTAGAATGAAATTTTTACAGAATATAGTAGTTGTACATCTTGTTTTATGAGAAACTTCCAAGCTCTTATTCAGAGTGACTACATATTTTCATCTCCACAAGTAAGGTATGAGAGATTCTATTACTTTGAACTTTCATAGAATAAATTCATTCATTAATCTTAACTTTTCTAAAAGGTATGTTACATTACTTCATTTTCACTTTAATTTTCCTTACATTAAAGCTTGCTGATGTTGAAAACATTTTCACTTATTTACAATCTAAACATCCTGGTAGGTGAAAAATGTTAAGTTTTCTAATTGGATCGTCATTTACTTAAAGTTAACATCAGATAATTTTTTAATATTCACAATACACAAGACATGTTGATATAAAATATGTTTACCCATCATGCAATTTGCTCAATAATGTCTTTTTGCAGAGAAAATGTTCTTTTTTTTTCTTTTGAGACATGGTCTCATTTGTAGTTCAGGCTGGACCCGAGCTCAACCTCCAACTCACATCACAGCAATCCTCCTGCCTCTGCCTCCCGAGTGCTGGGATTACAGGCATGAGCCACCACGCCCGGCACTGTGGTATGTGGTGCTGATTGCTGCTGGGCGTGAGTCTCCACACCCAGTATTGTATGTGGTTACCAGGGGATCGAACTGGGCCCTGGTGCTTTCAAGACAAGCACCAGAACCACCGAGCCAAATCTCCAGCCCAAAAATATTCTTAATTTTGAAGTTTAATTTATTTTACCATTTCACAAATTGCATGAATACCATAGGTAATGTAGATTTTTTTTCTCATATTTTCCTACACACTTTTGTTTTAAAATAGCACCCATAATTCATTTTGAGTTGAACTTTATAGAAGATTAAGATGTATCAGGAATCAAAATTTTGCTAATAGATGTGTAATTGAGCCAATATCACTTTCAAAAGCTTCTTTCTTTGTACCCTGTCTACAGTTCAGTGGGTCTACCTTTATAAAGCTGTTAATCATCTCTGTTTTCCCCATTGACATGCATCCATTGCTATGTTAATCCATATTTTCCTTCCTCATAGTCAGAATATATGAAGTTTTCAAATTTAATAGTGTGGTCATCCAACTTTCATGTGGCTTAAGATTATTACAGAAAATTTGTCATTTTTCTTTTCCATGTAATTTTAAAATTAACTGTACCTACAAAGTCTCTACTGGGATACTAATAGGAATTTGATCAAGGGTTTAATTCCCTTATATCCCATCTATTTAAGTATGTCTTGATTTCTTTCATCAGTATTTTTGAATTTTGAGCTAAGGACTATATAGATACTGTGTTGGATTTATTTAAGATACTCTAAATCGTACAAGCGTTAGGTGTTCCCTTCAGAATATTCAGTGTTGTTACATAGACATATTATCATTATATTTAGATATTCTGCATTTTCAAAAATTCAAAGTGTAACTCTAGGACACTATTTAATTACACTAAGCTTCCCTATATTAAAAATTGTCGTGTGCATAATCATTAAGAGTTTAGTCTCTTCAAATATATATGTACTTCATATCTTTATCTTACATTCCACTGGATAGTTCAACCTGAAGACAACTGATGATTTTTCTTGACCTTTCATGTTTTAAGGGTTATGTCTGGTGCTAACTGTACTATGATTTGTTTATATTTATGATCAAGAAGAAAAAAGATACTCCTTAATACTAATCTGTTCAGCAGGTGACATTAGTGCATCTTGAGTTTTAGCAAATACTTCATCTACACTAAATGATATAATCACATTTTTTCTTTTGTTAACTGCTAATAAGATGAATAACATCAGTTGATCTCTGAATATTTTACTACTTTTCTTTTCCTGGAAAAACTACTTAGGCTATCTCCATCTTCAACTATCTTTCAGATGAATTATCAATACTTCAATTCTAATAATTTTAAATGAAAGAAATAAATATTCCCTTAATTCAATGTTGCGCTAATTGTTAATATGAGAATAAAAATGCTCCTCCCCATGAAATATTATTTAGATTCTTATTTTCTTATCAATATTTTGCTGGGAATTATTTTTACATCTTCCCCTAGTAACTTGCTAGCTATAAATTCTGTTGCTTAATCACATTTACTAACATATCTGAGCTAATTGAAGGCCATTGCTTCAGTAAGGCTGTGGAACATGTGTAAGGCACATCTCTTTAATTCAGTGTGTGCTATAGGTTTATTTCTCTCATTAAACTGGCCACCATAGTTCATTACAAAAGATGAAGACAGTTTCAAATGTGATCTGAATCCTGCCTTCAGAACATTATACATAAGTAATACAGTTTGGCATATCCCCACTCATGACACTGAAAGAAATCTGTCAATGCGATTTCATTAGGACACAGTTTATCAAATTAATGTGCATTGATAAATCACTTTGATAATAGTAAGTTGAAATAAATTATTTCTTGTAATGCTTAAAACGTCACAAATATAGTAGTTTTCTCAACTGTGCAATAGCCTAAATAATATAGAAATAATCAACCAAAGTTGTTATTAAACATTAAAAATTAATTCATCTTTCTCTACTTAGTGTTTAAATTTTGTTCATTGTTGAATTTGATGATTTTTACTGGAAATTTGTCACTTAATCGTTTGTTACTTAGAGTGATTGAATTAAGGATTAACTGAGCCAAGAGTTATTTCATTTTGTCTTTATCATTAAAAATAGGACTCTTTTTGCATTCTGACATACTCACTGCTCTTTTTGTTAAATGTAAACTAAAGCCAGTCACTCTTCTTCCTTTGAATATATATAAGTGCTCTGCACATCATCTGGAACAGTGGTCGAACTTCATTACAGTGGATGGCAGCAGGAGTCTTCCATTGATTAAGACACTTAGAAAAATCTCATGACATCATTTAGTAATACTCAGTCAATGAAGGGAATTAAAACAAGGAATAAACTACATTAAAGAAATAGCTGAAACCAGTCAGAAAAATTTTAACATATCTTTTATGATCCACATAATATATTTCACATCCTCTAACTATGGTCAAATGTACAAGTATTAAGCAGAGCCAACTTAGCTAAGTTGAGCTCTTGACTGTATTAATTGTAATGGTGGGACATAGAATGGCTGCCATTTCAGAATCAGCCAACAGCAAATGTTGGTGAGGCTGCAGAGAAAAAGGAACCCTTCTCCACTGTTGGTGGGACTGTAGACTCGTACAACCCCTGTGGAGATCAGTTTGGAGAATCCTCAAAAAGCTAGGATTGACAGTCTCATTTGATCCGGCCATTGCCCTGCTAGGTATATACACACAAGAATTAAAAGACTCATATCACAGTGACATATGTGCACCCATGTTTATAGCAGCCCAATTTGTGATTGCTACATCTTGGAAACAACCCAAATGTCCATCCACTGGAGACTGGATAAAAAAGCTGTGGTTCTTCTACAGAATGGAGTATTACTCTGCCATAAAAAATG
>PVIR01025151.1:0-25168 GCA_004026965.1 Petromus typicus | reverse complement strand
GGTTTTTGGAGACAGGGTCTCGCTTTGTGGTTCAGGCTGGCCCTGAGCTCAGCCTCAAACTCACATCACAATCCTCCTGCCTCTGCCTCCCGAGTGCTGGGATTACAGGCGTGAGCCACCACGCCCGGCACTGTGGATGTGGTACTGGTTGCTGCTGGGTGTGGGTCTCCACACCCAGTATTGTTATGTGGTTACCGGGTAATCGAACCCGGGTCCTTGCGCTTGCAAGACAGGCGCCGGAACCACTGAGCTAATTCCCCGGCCCTAATCTTATATTTTTGAGATGAATTTCACCTTATTATGAAGTATTTTTCCTTTTTACATGTTATTGATTATATACATATACATGAAAATACATATGTATATTCTAAAATATATATATTCTGAAAACACACACACATATTTTGGAAAAATAAAATGAAATCTTTCAAGTCTGATTTATTGGAGTGGCGAACTTCCCTGAATCAGTACTTATCTCTGTGTGCCCTTCAGGAGTCACAAGACTTGGACTTTGAAGTTATCTCTACTCTTGATTATGTATCAGGAATATAAGGATGATATCATTTATTCATCCAAATGTAAGCATTTCTTTTGCCAAATTTGAAAATTCTAATGTCTTCAAGGAAAATATAAGTAAAGAAAATGTATTAAAAACAGTAGGATGTGTGGTAACCGAAAGGCAGTATATATTTTGACAAAACGATGTTTTAAAAGGTATACAGCCATGCATGGTGACACATCTCTAATCTGAGCACTCAAGAGGATTGTAAATTGGAGCTACATAGTAAAATCAAGACCAACTCGGACACCCACACTCTCGAAAGAGCTATATAATGAGACCCTGTCTCAAAAAACAAATATTAACAGGTCTTATTCTGATAAAACAAAAAAGAATAACAAAAACAGTAGCCATTACCTCTGTGTCTACCAGTGTAGAGTCAAATTTTGGTTTACAGTTTCAGAAATCAATATTGTCAGATTATTCTGTGAGAATTACATTGCAATTTCCTGTCAAGTTTTCTCTAACTTCCTACCCTTCTCTATTTTGTGCTGGAGAAAAATGGACACATGTGATGCTGCTGAGAATGGCGTCCATGGATCTCAGCCTGTGCTGTGCTCTCTGCTGTGCCTGGACATGCTCCTTCTTAAGTATGGTTAAGGTTCCTTGTTCCTTGGTAAAGTTACTCCTTGGTAAGGTTTGCTCCATCTTAAATTCTTCCACAGTTAAATATTAATGTTCCTATTGACTTTTTTCTAGCAGGACTTTTATTGGTTATAGCTTTAATCTTGTTATGATGGTGAGGTTCTTGATTACTGCAATCTTTGGGAGGTAATTAATTAAAAATTCCCTTCCAATATCATCCATGGTTTATGAGGGATGGTCAGATGAAGAATGGCACAGAGAGAATTTTATAACATAAACATAAATAATACTTATGTACAGAAGGGCAATTTGTCTTCCTATTTGGCAATATCAGTATGTGGATATTCTGACATGACAGAATTTAAGAAAAATAAAGTCACAACAGTAGGGTGAATATATTAATCCTTCCTTTCTCCTCAATAACGAGAAAGAGATTAAGAACAGACATTTCATAGCTTAACTCCTCCACTTCCAAATTTCACAAAAAGTTAATAAAATCCTTACTGGAGCAATAAAGAGAAAATTGACATGTGATTCACAATTTCCTAGGCAAGCCAAAGTACCTTCATAGGGAAGTTTTGATAATGAAATACCATGATTCATTTTATCTCAAAATCAAATTAAAAGCCTAAGGGAAGATCCCTGAGAAGAATTACATTTTTCATGTTGCACATATATACAAAACCATAATTCTTATAGTGAGGGTGATTATTTTTCCTAAGGATCATAAAAAGGAAAGAGAGTACAATGGAAGATTGGAATGAGTCTAAAGAGTCCCAAATTCTGCATCTTCCCATCGAAATGGTCTAAGGTTTGTTTACAGTGGGTTGGCATCCATCATCACAAGATAATTGGCATTTTTTTTATATGGAGCTTACCTCAGCTTTTAATTATTCTTTTTGTTGTTGTTTGTAGTGATGGTTAAACATAGGTTCAAGCATAGATGTATTCATTGGTATATTTTTAATGGAAGCTTATCCTACACACAGTAGGTGTTGCACACAATTTTGCCCAAGTCTTAAAACCAGTAACACTAGCAGGCAGCAAGTCAATGATTTGTACCTCTACTTTCACTCATTTCTGAAGGTTTCTGACCAAATCAAAGGTTCCTCAGTGTCCTGCTTTTGTATATTTAGTGAAGAGGCAAATCCTTCTGGAAAAATTTAAAACTATTACAGGTGAGGTTATCATGTCTTACACTAACATAGCAAGGGTTGAATACTGATTCATTCTTTTGTAAGGTGGTCCTCAGATGATCTTGAAGAAAGTTAGTGCTTTTGAGAAGACAATAATCTTAGAAAATAATGAGAGAGGAAGGACATAGTTTGCCCATGTGATGCTCCTTTGTCTTATTGAATTTTATTGATTGTCCCATAGTGGAGTCAAATGTCCAAACTAGATTTTAGGATAAAACACACATGTATATAACATTCTAAAACTTTTATTATATTAAAACAGAACAATGAGTTTATTTCAGATGAAAATTATACTTTTTTAAGTTGTTCAATAAATTTTAAAGCCACAGTTAACTTGTGTCAATTAAGATTGTTTTATATGCGTTTATGATGCTCTTCCCTACAATGTACACCACAGACAAAAAATTACTTCTCTCCCATCATTTTCTTACTTGTGCCACTATAGCTGAAATACTTTCTCAGTTTAGCAGCCAGCAGAATGCTCTTTCCCATTTAAAATATTCTTTGTTACATTTAGCAGTGAAGAGTAAATTATATAAAACACTTACTATAAAAGCCAGCTAGCGCTTTGTGCCTATCTGTTCTTCCAGTCAAATTCTTCAGAGGCAGTCAATTTTTATATTTGCAGACTTAATGGATACTTTTTAATTTTATTATGCTTAAGGTTTTCCTTCCTGCCTTCACTTACTCAAAGTACCACGCGAGTCACAGATACACAGCGGCCATGCACTAGACACTAGTGACTTGAACTTGAATTAGATCCCAAACTCACGGAGGATCCATGACGCAAAGCTATGTTTTTCAAACAGTCTGGGTGAAGAGGCAGAGTGTCACTGCCAATCTACCACAGAACCATGCTTCTGAGCAATACAGCACAAGAAAAATGAAATAAAAAGCACAACACTTGCACATGACATATCTATTTATTACCTTCAACAAATATAAAATTACTGTCAAATTGCAGTATAAAAGCCTTAG
Source organism: Petromus typicus (assembly GCA_004026965.1). Classification (NCBI taxonomy): domain Eukaryota; kingdom Metazoa; phylum Chordata; class Mammalia; order Rodentia; family Petromuridae; genus Petromus; species Petromus typicus. The sequence continues at coordinate 21,850 of PVIR01025151.1, read as the reverse complement.
TCATTTTTTTTTCTCCATTTCTTCTCATCAAGGACTGGCAAATGACATTTCTGCAAAAGAAATGAGGACTCTGAGAATGTTAGAGGACAAAGAGTGATGGAAGCTTCCCTCTAATTGTTCTACCTGTGAGTGCCCACCTGTAAGTACCCACTACCCTTCTGATCCAAGGTGGACTTGCTTATATGCTTGGGGTTTTCAAAGGAACTGCTATGGCTTCTGTGTAGCTGCCCTCCAGAGAGCTTCAGGTGACTGTATGTAGGGCTTTTGGAACATGAGTGGATCGAGGTTATGTCAGGATTGGACCAGTCTGTTGATGAGTTTACAGCTAAATCTTCTATTGGGAGGAAGACTTTGGTCAGAGGAGCAATATGACTTGAAGTCTTGGGTTATAAGATTTCCTCTTCTGTTCTTGTTCCCCAGGATTGCTTTAGAGTTAGGGTTAGGGTATGAACAGTTTCTGATTTTATATATTCATATATTAGAATTATTTTATCGAGTTCAACAAAAATAATTATTGATATTGTAATGCAAATTATAATAGATCTATATAACCTTTTGGCAATATAGCCATTCTGATAATATTACTTGTGCCTGTCCATGGACAGGTGTTTTCTCAATTTTCTAAAGCTTTCTTCAATCACTTTTTACAGAATACTACAGCTTTATACTATAGAGCTCTTCATTTTCTTGGTTATGTTCATTTCTAAGTATTTAATTTGCTCAAGCAATTGTGAATATGATTGTTTTTCTGATATCTTTCTCCAAGGATTTATTCTTGCTTTACAAGAATATTATTGATTTTGTGTGTTTGTATTGTGCCACTTTGCCAAATTTGTTTATAAATTCTTAAGAGTCTCCCAGTGGACTTTTATGGATCCTGTATGCAAATAAGGATATTTTGATCACTTCCTTCGCTATTCAAATACCTTCAGTATTTTCTCTTGTCTAATTGTTCTGACTAAATTTCTGAACACTATATTGAACAAGACAGAGAAAGTGGATATGGTTGTTTTATTGCTGATTTTAGTGGGAATGCTTTCAGTTTTTCTCCATTTAGTGTGATATTGGTAGGGTGTTTTTCATAAATGGCTTTTATGACTCTAAAGATAAGTCTTTGTATGCCAACTTCTCATCAAAGTTTTCAGGTGAATTGACGGTGGATTTTGTTAAAGGTATTTTCTACATTATTTGAGAAGACCATGAGATCTTATCATTATTTGGGTTTATATATTTTATTACATTCATTGATTTATGCATGGTGAACCATTCTTCCATACTTGATAAAATCAAGTTGGTCATGGTATATGATCTTTGTAAGGATTTCTTATGTTCCATTTTAGCATCTTGTTAAGGATTTTAGTTTAAATGTTCATTCAGGAAATTGGTCTATAAATTATATACATATATAAATTGTATATAACATATATAATTATACATTATAATATATAATATGATATGATATATTAATATATAATTATATAATATGATTTACATTATAATATAAATATAATATAGTTTATAATTGTAATATAATTTATATTATAAATTATGTATTGTATATAAATTATATGTATATGTGTGTGTTTGTGTATTTTTATTGAGTTTTTATATCAAGATGATGCTAGTTTCAATGAATAAATTTGAAAGCACTCCATAACTTTCATGAAAGATTTTGAGACATCAGTTGACATTAATTCTTCTGGGACATTCTTAAGAAATTCACCATTGAATTGGTTGGGTCATGGGCTTTTCTTACTTGATCGATATTATATTGCTTCATTTCATTGCTAATTATTGGGCTATTTAAGTTTATTGTATCTTCTTTCAATTTTGGTAATTCATATATGTGGGGAATCTATCCATCTCTTCTAAATTTTCAAATTATTGGCATAGGGATTTTCAAAGTGGATACATCTAAGTGTACGGACTTCAGTTGAATCTATTATGGTATTGTCATTTTCATTTTTACTAGGCAGATAGCTTGTCTTCATTTTCTATTAGTAAGTTTTCCCAAGCATTCTGTAATGGTTTGCATGTAGATATCTGTCCAGAACCTCATGTGGTAAGACATGGGGTTTTTTGAAGCTGGCTTGATCTAGTGTGTGTGACACTGGGATGGCTATTATATTTCTCCACTGCCTAGAATAAATATAGGCACCTGAGTATGAACAGGTGAATTTAATGAAGTTAGAAGCCCCACCTGGGTGTGGCTGGCAAACACAAAAGGCTTGTAGCTTTTTGTGAAGTAAAAGGGAAAGGTAGGCTCACTGCTGCTGCTTCCTACCTGTTTCGTTGTGGTCTGTTTTTCCCTTGCCACGGCCTTCTCACATGTCACCCTACCTTGGAGCCTGATGACAATGATATCTCTATGAACTGAGAGTTAAAGCAAACCTTTCCTCTAGACTATGGAATATTTTGTTACATAAATTAGAAAATTAATAAAAAAAATTATCTACCCCTCAAAGAAATAATTGTTTGACACACTGATTGCTTGTGCTGTGTTTTTGGTCTCACTTTTCTTAATCTCTACTCTGTTCCTTGTAATTTTTTGTTCCTTGTGCTAGTTTTAGATTTGGATTGTTCTTGCTTTTCCAGGACCTTGAGATTCAAATTTAAGACATTTATTGAGGGATATGCTCTGTTTTGTTAATGAGGGCATCACAGCTATCTAATCTATCCTAGAATCACTTTGTGTCTCACAGGTTCTTGCATGTTATGCTGCTATTATTATTTGATTGTAGAAAATTTTAATTTTTTCGTGACTTTTCCTGTGACCTAGAGCATTAAGTTGTGTCATATGCTAGTACAAATTCTCATTGTCTATTGTGATCATAACTTATATAAAATATACCAATAAAATCAATTTTTAAAATAGAGTTTATTACTTAATATCCATGTGGGTTATTATTTCATTTATTTCTTATAACATTGCTGCCTATTGTCATTCTGCCATATTTTTATAGAATGCTGAGCATAATTCATTTATTATATACAAACAATGTTTATGGCCCAAGAAAAAGAAAGTTTTTTGTGCTGCTAAAAATATCTGTTATGTTACTGTTGGGTGGAACACTGTGTAGATTTCTATTAGGGCTTAACTATTTAAAGGTACGTTCAACTCTAGCTTTTCTTTAATCTTTTGTGTCAGATACCTCTGTTGTTGTATTAATATTTCATTGCTGGTTCTTTAGCATTTCCCTTTGGCTAAACTCCTCATACTGCTCAATGTGTTTATCCTCTCAGGGTCTGTGGTATTTTGACTTCATTGTCTCTCTCTAGGATTTCTTGATTAATTTTTGTAGTGCATTTTGATGAACATGAAATTTTTAAAATGTGCTCTTTTCATCAAACACCAGTTTTATCAACTTTTAAAGATAGTTTTTCAAGACATGTTAATCTGGGTTGAAAGTTGTTTCCTTTTAAAGTTTGAAACTCTTCAACCCAAGATCTCCTAGCTTCAAAATTTACGTTGAGAAATCTGTATTAAGTCTGATAAATTTGCCTTTTTAAATTATTTATTGCTTTCCTCTAAGAGATTTTAGAATCTTACCTGTGGATTCCAGAATTCTGGAATTTTGTGAAGAAAATATTGTTAGATCACGGCCATTTGGGCTTTCATATAACTCATATCTAAAAGTTAGATTTTTTACCTAAAATTGGAAATTATTCTGGTATCATTTTGATAAATTATTTTTTCCTTTTCTAGTATCTTCTAATTTTTCTTTAACATTTATAGTTGTTCAGATGATTTTCTTCAACTTATTTATGATATTATATTTTTAAAGGTTTCTTTGAGTACAAAGTCACCTACATTCATTTTTTTTTTCTAATTCTTGCTCTTTGTATTGGTCCTTTTTGGTGCTTATACTGTCAATAAAATTTTTACTTACTGTATTTTGGTTTGATATTTTTCAGTTTCTCATTCTCTAAAATGATCTCTCATGCCTTCTTTCATCTTGGTTAATTCATTCAAGCTATTGCTTCAATTGTCTCTATCATCACTGAATGTTCTATCAATTGTGTCTCTTATCTGTTTAGTTAAATAATCTTTGAGCTGGTTGAACATCTTAGTGATCTGAGTATTTTTATTTTTTCTTTGCCCTTTAACACATTTCATGTGCTATTTATTTGTTTATTTATCTTACTTAGTCTTCAGCATTAATGCCCATGGCATCAGCTTTTGAAGAGTTCATCATTCTGGGAGGCGTTACAAACTATTCCACTATAAACACAGCCATACATATATTACTGTGGTATCGTGTTTTTACATTATCCGAGGGAGATAATCAAAGGGGGAATATCTGGTTCAAGCAGAACATCTAAGTTTGGTTCTTTGAGTAGTCTCCACAGTGACTTCTACAGTGGTTGCATCCATCTACCACCAACAGTGGAAAATGTTTTCTTTTTCATCACAGCCCCACAAGCATTTGTCATTAGTTGAATTATTGATAAGAGTCATTCTTACTGGAGTGAGATGGAATCTCGAAATTATTTTCATTTGCATCTCATGAATGACCAATGAGACTGGAGTTTTGTTTATTTTTTCATATATTTATCTGTTATTTATAGTTCTTCATCTAAGAAGTGTCTAATCATTTCAGATGCTCCTGTTTAGTGTGGGTCTTTAAATTTGGTGATCTAATTATTTTAGTTCTTTATAGATTCTAGATATTGGTCCTTTGTCTGAAGCACAGCCCCAAAACTATCAACTAATTAATGAAAAAGTATGTGTTTATTTTTATACGATGGAGTGCTACTCTACCAGAAAGAAGTATAAGCCTGAGACATTTATATCTAAAGGATGCACACTGAACCCATGCTCTTAAGTGGGATAAAATAGACCCACATGTTTAAATACTGCATTGTTTCTCTTGGGTGAGAAACTCAAAATGTAAATAAGAGCCAAAAAATATAGTAGTCATTAGGAAATTGGAAAAAACAATGTTCAGGATAGAAGGGAAAGAAGTAATGGGGTTGAGGAAAGTGAAAAGAGGGACAAGGCAAATAGAGAAGACAAAGAATAATTGCACTCAAACCCTTTGTGTGTAAGAGGAGATGAGGGGTTGAAGGAAGCAGAGTAAGGAAGAAAGGAAGAAGTAAGATATAGCACGTACAGGTACAAATTCCCTATGATGAATATTATCATTATGTATACCTAAAACGTACCAATACATGTTTTGTTTTTAAAAAGAGAGTCTTTGGAAATAACTTGCTACTTCATTTGCTCTTGTTTCTATCATTTGTTTTGTTCACGTATGTCTATATGTATATAGGTGTGGAATGTCAACTGAAGTAAAAAGACTGTGGCTAGTACAGAAATACCTTCACATAAGGATTGTGTCCCAGTGATGCAATTCTGGTTTGGCTTGTGTTTTGATATTTATATTCTCCCTCAACTTATGCAATATAATATGATTAGGCCTGCTTATTATGTTGTAAGGACAGAACTGTTACCAATTATATTAACATTAGAAAATGCAGTTATATATCTATCATGTCCATTCAAATATTTTTGAACTTCATCCTTTTTTTAGTGAGCCATACACACTGCCATATGCTACTGATAGGAATGATGGGGTGTAGAGAGAGAAAAAGAAAAGGAAGAGGAAGCAGAAGCTAGTAGGTTAGAAAAAAGAGAAGGGGAAAAAGAGGAAACAATAAATGAACGGAACGAGATGAAATTTGTTGATATTATTTTATAACTAGCGTAGAGGGCTGGTGGAGGAAATGGTTGAGAGTGTTTGTAGCAGCAGAGAAAGAAAGAGAGAGGGAGGGAAGTGTGATTGGAACCTCAGGAAAGCAATGACAAAGTTGAAATCTATTGATAAGTTAATAGTCATCTTGCTTCCCATCTTCAGTAAACAGAATTCTTGTGATGTTTACACTCACTTGTCCATGAGAGATTCTGTTTAGACTAATTCTCATTCCTGTTTCACATATGTGGATATTACAAGGAGAAAAGAGGAATAATAGGGGAAAAAAAGAGGGAAAAGAGAAACAAAAACCTACATAGTTGTAAAAAAAATAGAGCTATTAAATCATCATCTCATTGCCATTGAAAATGTAGTCTGAATTTAACCAGTGATCTGTCATTCTAATGTCCACAGTGGAGAATCTTTACCAGAAGGGGCCTGGACAGTCTGCTATTGCTGGATCTTCCGCATCTCTGTGTCCTCAGGGGCCTCCTCCTCAGTCCGCAGCTCCTGAAGCACTTCCAAGCCCACTCGGTGCTGCACTGTGCTCCACTTATGTTCAGTTTTGCACCCTTGGAACTGGTTAGCTGGAAACTTTTGCCTTTGCCTTTCGATCAGACACTTTCGAGTGAGTTGAGGGAGGAGTGTACAGTATTCCTGGGCTGCAAACCAGAATTTCATTGATTTCTGAAAGTTTTCTAAATCCCTGCCGCTCCCTCTCCACTACAATCTTCAGGCTTCTGTGCTCCTGCTGAGGGCAGGGCTTTACATCTGGGGGCTAAGTCATTTCTCTGGGTGTTAAACCTCTTCTCCTTCTGCAATCCAGAAAATATGGCTCCCACCTGTGTTGTGTGGTGCTGGAAGCTCCCTGTGCTTTGGGTCGGTAGCTTAGTGTGGAGGGCGCTTCCTTGTCGGGCGACAGAGCAGACTTCAGGCACGGTCTCCGCACCGGTGGAACTCTTCGGTGTTTGGGGACAGAGTGCATCTTCCCTGGCGACTTACAAGCTACTTTTCAGACCAGAGTCCCTGTGGCTGCAGACTATGGCTTCCTGAAGTGTGTCTCTCCCACGGGCCAGCCCAGGTCTTGAAACAGTGTTGAGCTTTCTTTCCTTACTATTCTAGAGCCCACCAGAGCTATCTCAGTGTTCTCTAGCTGACTCTGTCTTTCAATTTTTCTGGAATCCAACTCTGGGAATATCTCACTGGCTGAGTGTTGTCTCCCACTGTGTGAAGAAAATGGGTTAGGAGTTTATCCCAGGGAACTGGGCACAGTTGCAAAACCAGCTCCTTCCACTAGGATGTTAGATCTTCTTCCTCAGTGGCATGGAGTGTAGGGGTGCAGTAGAAGACTGCAGTACTGTCATCAGATTTTTGTGCTTCTCCCTTGGGTGATTCTCTGTCTGGATGTGTTCACCTCCTCCATTTCTGAGCACCTGCACCCCCTCAAGAGGTCCAAGTTCTCCTCACCCACCTGTTCATGGTCTAGTTTTCCATTTCCTCAGAACTCTGTAGGCCTTCTTCTGATTGGCAATAGACCTTTTTAATTAACTCTAATTACTACTTTATACTTTTGTACTTTGTTCGTGAATTTTAGTAATTACCAATTTTATTTCTCGTGAACTTCAGTTTTCCATATTAATGAGCTACCTTATAACAGAAGAATTCTTATTCCTCTCTAATCAGAGAAGTTCTAAGATATTATTTTATTGTATTATGTTTTTGACACTGTCTAAATGTGCATATATTTTGGAAAAAATACCACAGCATCATTGTCATTCAGCCATTTCATCTGAGGGACAACAGCTCTTTCCAGCTAGGGAAATACTTACAGTAGCAGGTGAATTAATGCTACATAGAAGCTATGTTGAACACCGCAGAACCATTTTTACCACAGAGTAATGATTTCCTCGGTGTCTTCTCTATGGTCTCAATGTTCACATTTTTTCCTGATATTATCATCCCAGATCTTTGAACCTTTTCCTTTCTAATTATTTATCTCCTTTACTTTCCCTTTCTAAAAAATTTCTAACTATTGCTCACTGTGTGTGTTCACTGAAATCTCTTTATTTCACTATTTTGTTCCTTGTGTTAGATAAGTACTGAACAATACCTGTCATGTCTAAAACTATACTATTAGATAAAATATTATATGACACTGCAATTACAGTATTATGATATATGTTAAACTCATCTGTTCCTCCAATTTTGTCTCTGTCCTCTAGAAAAGTCTTATATTCTTTACTTTTGAATGTCTTAGTCAGTTAGTTACCCTATAACTTATGTGAACGGTATGTATTTACCTCCATTATACCATGAGGGGTTAGAAGTCCATCTGAGTGTTGTGGACATGACCGCTTGTAGAATGCTGAACTTTGGGCTAATAGAGGAATGAGGAGATTTTGGACAAGGTCCAGAACAAGACTATTTAATCTTAGACCCTCAAACCCATGGCACATACTTCAGTATACGTAGGATGAAGCCATGACCTCCCCACGTAGTGCCCAACATTTTACAAGATTTGCTATTTTGCTTTAAAATTTTGTAAATTTCTCATGAATGATTGCCTTCTTACTAATTTTTATATGATATATGTACAATACTTAGTAATTATTTACTATCTTTTATTATAGGAAGTTGAGTTTGGCTACAACGTTTTATTTTATACACAAATTCAGCATAAAAGGTATTGTATATCAAGACCTGTAGTTCATATAATGAAGTTATTTGGCACTATTTAAAATTTATTTAAAACATGAAGGCTTGCTATAAAACAACTTTACATCCCCTGTCACTTAGAAATACATTTTTATTTTGTATTGCTTTATTATTTTAAATACTTGATTTATTGTTCAAATTACTTATTTTTATTTTTAAGTAGAAAATTGTGTACAACTATAATGAGGAGTTAGTTTTATGGAAATTCTAATGCATATAATGAGTGACCTTTTTCTCACTGCTTTGGAAATTTTCTCACTTTATACTTCAACATCTTGATAATAATATGTTTAGGAGCAGAACTTTATACTTATCTTCTGTAAAGTTTATTAAGTTTCAATACACAGATTAACTATCTTCATAATATTTCAAAGGTTTCAAGCATTAATTCTTCATGTCTGTTTGTGGGGATTTGGGCCCTCTCTTTCCTTCTGAAATTTTATTACGCTCATATTCTGGCACTGAGTGATATTTTTCAGTTCCCCAAGATGCTCTTTGATTTTGTTTCTTTTTCTTTCTCTTCTTTAGATTGTATAATATCTATCTATCTATGCATCTTCCAACTTACAGATTGATTCTTTTTCCACCTTAGATTACTGGTTGTGCACCTCTAGTGTGTTATAATTTTGGTTATTGTATTTTTGATTCCACTTGACTCCTTTTTTATTTAGTTAGATGTATTACTATTCTTTATTCTATATGACATTGTCATCTACATGGTTCAGTTATTTGAAAATGTTTCCCTTTATTTCTTTGAATATTGGCATAAGTAATATTTCAAATAATCTGTAATATTTGCAAACAGCAAATACAGTAATATTCATTCAAAAAGTTAATTATCAATAGGGAAGCAATAATCTCTTTTGTGTGCCACTTGAGCTATGATCTGTTCCCATACTGACCACATCTCAAGTTCATTGTCAAAGAAACTCCACTCTGTTAACTCTGTTATCCGGGACCAAGACAATGAAACCTCAAGTTTCATATTGAGGCTTTTGTCTGCCAAGTCTTGCATTTGGGTACAAAAAAAGGAAGTTTCTAATGCATACATTTTTAAATTTTTGTACAGATAATATTTTCCTCTTCCATAATATTAAACCTCTATGTCTGATTGAAAACAGGACATTTTGGATGATGGATTGTGGCCATCCTAAAACCACATTTCCTTCCTGTCCATAACTTTGCCCAAGATTTGTGCCCTGCTTAGAGGCTTGGCTCATTGGTGAAGTCTGTTTGACCAATGTGTGTAATTTCTCAGAAAACCAGTTGGGTGCTGTGGTCTACCCAGCATCAGAGGTGACTAAGGCCTCCACAGCCTGACTATACTGGTGGCTCACTCACTTTCACTAAGCTATGAGCTCAGCTGCCTATTGGGATCACATCCCACTGGTACTAATTGCCAGCTGATTGTTGTAGCTTTTTTGTTTGTTTGTTTGTTTTTGGTGACAATATGCTGGGAGTATAAAATTGCTTCAAATCTAATCCAATTTAAGGTAAGCAGTTTTGCATGAGTTGGCTTTGCCTGTCTCTGTAGCTTGTAGGAAGGCACTTCTTGTCTTTGCCCTAGTTGGCTGCTCTACTCACAGTGAATCTAATGGTTTATTTGTTGTTATTACTATCATTGTACTACCAGCTTTCTGTAATTCACCTAATTTCTCATGAATCATTTTTCTATTCCACACAAAGTGAGTTCCTTTAAAATGAGTTGAAGATATCTTTTTTTTAAAGTCTGCCTGATGCACTAGGCAGAAGAGCCGCAGCATGCATTGAACCTGGAATTAAGGATAGTGTGATTTTCACATGAACACATAATATCTAACGGGTGAAGTTGGATAGGGTTGGGAGCCTTGATCTTCTTGACTTGCTCTTTCTTTGTAACATGATTTAACTTCATGAAAACTGGAGTAGAAGTAGTGAATGTTCAGTATACTTGACCTACTGTGTTTGGGTCAAACTTGCATTTGTGAGTGGACACTTAGGGAGTGGGTCCAGCACAGATCTTTCCTGATCTTCTTGGCATGAAAGCTCAGGAAATACAGAGGTGGGGAAGGGCAAGGGCCATTCTGGCTGCTTACTGTTCTGTACCATAGCTCCAAACTGGTGCTTGGCAGAGAGGAAGTTTCACTGTCTTGGTCCCGGATAACAGAGTTAACAGAGTGGAGTTTCTTTGACAATGAACTTGAGATGTGGTCAGTATGGGAACAGATCATAGCTCAAGTGGCACACAAAAGAGATTATTGCTTCCCTATTGATAATTAACTTTTTGAATGAATATTACTGTATTTGCTGTTTGCAAATATTACATATTATTTGAAATATTACTTTTGCTAATACTAATATAATATGCTAATTAAGTTGTTTCACGTGGGAGAAGTTATCCTAACTTTCTCATGCTGCTTCTGGAAGTCAGAGAGTGATTTGGACTATACATCTTTAAATCAGAGGTCAATCAAATTTGGACAAAGTAGTGCATGAATTTCTGGTGGTGTGAGTAGCATCAAACAAGTGCAGAACGTATTTCACTCACACTTTGATAGTGGAATATCGCTAGATAAACAAAAGCCATCAATATCTTTTCACAATCAGAAGATTTCTGGAACTGTTTGGAGGCCAGAGAACAGTGGGTCCCTTGGTGGAAATGGACACTCCTCAACTGCTAATACTTCATGATACATTGTGCAAAAGTAACTAACAATTGTTTCTTCCATTTTTATTACAGTTTTAAGATGCATCTTCTTACCATTTCAAATGGTCAGGCACCTCCCTGTGGTGTGGTAGTGGCCTCATCTTCTTTCTTATCAGTTTGATGCATGGTCCTCATAAGGTGATTCTGCTCTAGATGTGACTCCTGATTTGTCCTGGGGAATGTTAAAATTTTCCACAACCAGTACTTTGTCTCTGTTTTCCTGGTAGCTTAGCCATTGACACTGCCATCTCTCTGACAGTGGAAGCTGGACAATATTTGTTGTGTTCATTCTGCATTTAATTGTACTTGGTTGGCTCTTGATTTAGTCCTCGTGTTCTTGGAGTCCCCTGGCTTTTCTCAAATCTTGTTGGCTTACACAGTCATCATTACTGACTGCAAAATATCTACTTCTGTGGATTATAGTCAGTCTTTGATGATTTGTCACTAACTCTGTCCTCCTCTCACTCGATTGACCACAGCCTTCTCTCTCCATTGCTTGGACAACAAAAACCTTGCTTGTTTCAGTTTCCTTTGAACATACTGAAAGGTTAAGTAGATGTATGTTTAGAGTTTCTTTTCCTGCTCCTGATGGAATTTTTTAGCATGTCTTAGCTATCACTTGCCTAAATTTATTGAAACTGCAAGGTGGGGATTAAGCTACAATATCCTCCCAGATCACAATTCTTTCTAGATTCAAGAAATTATTACTTTCAGCATAATGAGATGCAGAAACAGGATAAGGCTTTAGTTGACAATAAATCCCTATTTCATCAAAAGAAAAAGTGTACAACAAAGTATGTCTGATCTATGCCCTATGATATGCTATATTAAAATGAACTTTTATATGTGAATATATTTTGACAAACTTCAGAGATACTGGTTCTATAGTACAGTGGGTAGTTTGATTTTCTTAATTGTAGAAAATATGTTACTCCAAGTTCCACAGTATAAATTGTTTATCACACAGCATTCTCCATAACCATGTGCCTTCCTAATTGCTGTTGTCTTATTTGCCAAAATTACTACATGGCATCATGCCCCTTTCTTGCTGGATGAAATGCTGCTCTCCTGATTTAAGGTTACCTAGGACAACCTTGACATTTATTCTCCAGTTCTATATGCCTGTTCTACAGTCCTTGATCATTTTGCAAATTCATTTATGAACAACTCAGTAAATCCAGAACAAGATCATAATAACATGTTTGACACTAGGTCAAATCACCTGACAGAGACAAAACTTACCCCTCACACTTTCTAGAAGAGAAAACTCTCATATTTATGTTATCTCTGAGTTGCACTTATAGCATTCTAAAGAGTTTTTATGGAAATTACCTCTTTTGTGGAGGTACTAGCCTACATGAAGGATGGTTCACTTCTTTTGATTCTAGTGAAAATGAAAATAATTTTAATCAATTTTTCTGCTTAATCAAACAATTAGAAAACTCTGAAGTTGGAAGCAACCTGTTCCTGATGCTGAGTAAGCAAAGCAAGCAAGGATAGGAACAAGGAGGCTTTTCATGTGGTACCCATTTTAAAACTCATAGACATACTAAATCACATGGTTACATTTGAAAATAACTTTATGCTGAAATTCAAATTGTATTACAAATAACTTGCATAACCTGTTTTATATATTGAGTCTCCAAGCTCTAATAATATTCAGAAACTGTCGTGTGATCAAAGGAAGAGATTGTAGCACAATATTTGGAACTGGGCTCAAAGGTCATGACCTCATGAACCAGTAGATTACCACAGAGAGCTGTTGGTAAGAGTGCAGTTGCTAAAGATGTCAAGAATTATTAATAACAAATTTTTGAAAATTATGAGTATAAAATTGACATAAAGTTTATAAACATGCTTCAAGATGACAAATACACACATCAGATTCATTTATTTGACTCAGGATGACTTGTGTACTCTAAGAGCTGGGGTGAAATAGTAAACATAGACAATTAATCTGTTTCTTTTAAAAGAAGAATATAGAAGGAAAGAAAAATATGAGAAAAGAAGGGAGAAACAGAAACAATTTTGTTTGTAAATAGGAAGGAGGGGAGAAAGAAGGGAGTGGGGAAAAACAAGAACCAAGACATATATACATGTACAAATCGCCAAAGATGAAGGTGATCATAATGCATAAATAAAATGTACCGATAAACTTACAGGGGAAGAAGAAATAAAAAGAACAATAACAACAACAATAAAAAGAACAGATACTTTTCAAGGGACATTAGAAGAAATAGCCTGTAAAGTTAGACTGATTATAATCCTACATAAAAATGAATGGTGTTAGACATGTTTATGACACGGCACATAATAGAAATAATAAACATAACTAGTGACCATAATTAAAGTAAAACATAAGAATATAATTATCCACATGGATGCAAGATTCCTAAGTGCTATAGATATCAACCAGAAATATTACATTTTTGAAAAGAACACAAAAGCATAGAAATAATTTAAAAAACTGAAAGTAATTCTCATCTGTTAAAGTCTAAACCATATTTTAACCTAAATTTTAGGCTCTGAAGCAAAACAATATTTTAACTTCAACTTCTATCTGAAAAATCCTGCTTTTAGAAAAAGGATGACAGATATTAGTGATGCTTGAACATAGTGACTTTATACAATAGATACCATTTTGTCTTTGATTAAAAACTTTAGAATTCCATTTAAATAAACTTTATATAATAATTTAAAATAATGTGGTTATGTTAAATATTATTGATTTTTAAACAAATATCTGTCTTTAAAAGTTAATAAAATTAAACTGGCAATATATGGGATAAGTACTACTTTGTCAAATTTATAACTAAGTGAAAAGAAAAAAGAATAGAGACTTTCAAAAGTGTTCTCCCTTGCTTTACCATATCAGAATATTTAAATGTAAGATGTTTAATAATAAAATGACTTATACTGCAAGGAGTATTAGAGAAAAAATTGTTAGAAAAGGCTGGATGCTAGATTATCTCAAATGCTCCTTTTGCCAAGAACTACAACGCTCATGAATTCTCTAAACTTCTTCACTGCCAGTAAAATGATGGGGGAAAACTCATGCACATTTGACATGATCTACTTTCTCCTGTGATGGTGATTTCTGCCTGGATGCAACTGACCCTTCTTATCAGGAGAAGAAGAATCTGACCTTTATTTTTTTAAAAGTAGATATTAAAGGTATAAGTGTCATATTTAACGAAAAGCCAGTTTTAAAATTTCTCACTGGGAAAAGGACCAGTTGCCTCACCAGAGGAGTTTAACTCTATTTTGGAGCATGCAGATCATTGAATGGAGTTCCCCAGAGGAAAAGAATCATGAGCATAAACCATGGAATTTATTAGCTAGGCTTGTAGAATCAGAAGTACATTTGTCCACAGTGGCAGCCCTAATTTCTTAGTGAAGTCAGAGTCCCTGTCCTCTATAAATGTATACTCAGGCAAACAAAAATTGCATAGATAATTCACTCTAGTGTTCATTAAACACAACAGAAGAGCCTTAATGCATAGTAAGGTTATATGTTAAATAGAAGTTAAATGATGGCTTTAAACACATCCAGTGTTCCAGATCAAGGAAGACAGGACTTGGGTAATTTGAAATAACCTTGCATAAATTGGCCATTAAGTCACTGAGCAAGTCTTTGAAGCATGAGAAATAGTTGTCCAGAAAAATCTCAGACAGTTCTCCTCACTGAGCTACATTTCCATCCTGATATCTTCTTCATATATATATAATATAATACATATAATATATATTTAGACAAGGTCTTGCTAAGTCATTGTGTTGCCCCAGTTGGACTTGCATTGTGATCCTCCTGTCTGAGACTTTAAATATTTTGTAGCTGGGCTTGCATAGGACACATCCATCCTGTGTGTGTGTATGTTTAAATTCATTATGGGCCTCTCATATTCAAACACAATTTCAATTAATGGCCATGATTCAGTCAGCTCATCAAAGTAAATAGCTTTTAGAAATCCTCTTTCTTTCCTGTTTCATCTTTTTGCTGGTTTGCCTATATATCAACTTCAAAGAAATTTGTTTTTCTAAGAAAATGATGTGTAGAGTTGATAAGAATTTGATCTATTATTTAGAATGGAAGTATTAGATTAACATCACTGCTACTATTAGCCCACATAAAATGTTTTAGTAAAGAGTGGCAAGAAATTATAAGATCAATGACTGAAGTGAATATTAAATACAAGTATCAATTTCTTTTATGCTACATCTTGTTTTTATATGTAGATGTTTTAGCATTTTTCTTAGTCTTTTAAGTTTTAATTTTTTCTTGAAAAATCATAGGAATGTAGCTATAAGGAAACTGATAATACAATAATCCTTTGCAACATATATAATTATTTTGATAAATAATGCAATGGATAATACATATGATTATTAAAGGGGTGCCTATAAAATAAAGAAGAGAAATCTCTAATATTTTTCTAGGAAGCTTAGAAAATATACACATGACTTTAGAGATAAAATTCTGAGTTTAAAGTTTTGATCTCATAAATTCTAGGGAAACTTACTTCATTTTATTCATCTTTGTTTCCATAATGAATTCCCATCTGAAAGGGGGGTTTTCTGTGATTTTTATACAATTATATGGAAATTAGAAGATACTGTATTGGCTAAAACTGTGCACATGGGAAAGACTCCAGCAGCTAAATGTTTGCATGTGCAGGTTTTTGTGCATGTGTGTGTATGTTTATCCAGAATATATTCTATACAAAGTCAGTGTAAATTATAGAGAAGAACAAGATTCAAGTCTAGACAAGGAAATGAATAAATATACATAGATTAATGGAATGAATAATAACTGAAACTTAAAACATCTTGGTTTAGGACTAAAATGCTCTTCAAAGTCTGTAGCGCTGAAGACTGGGGTTTGAGAAGGTGATTGGAGCCATCAGTTCAATGTACTTATCAGAGAAGTAATCCTTGGATGAGTCCATAGCTTAGGTGCTGCTCAGAGGTGGGAACATGCTAGACAAAAGGGGTCACTTGTAGTGTTTAGAGAGTATGTCCCCCTCTCTCAGCCCCTCTTCCTCTATCTGATTTCCAACTGTCCTGAGTGAAGAAATTTTCTTTCAGCAAGGTCTTCCTACCTCCACTTTTTCTTTTTATTTTTCTTTAGTTGTTTTGAGACAGAATCTCACTTTGTAGTTCAGGATGGTCCTGTACTCAGCCTCAAATTTAACAGTCCTCCTGCTTCTGCCTTCAGAGTGCTGGGATTACAGGCACGAGCCACCACACTCAGCATCCACTTTTTATCTTGGAGCCAATGCAACAGAAACTGAAGTTTCCAAAAGGGAGGCAAAATAAACCTTTCTTCCTTTAATTTTCAACTGTGGGGTATTTTATTTCAACAATAAGATAGAGACTCATATAAAAACTGAAGTAAAAATTGCAATAGTTTTATAAAATACGAAAACATGGGAAAGAGGAAGTTAGACTGGCACAATAAACTTTCCAACTTTGAGTCACCTGTGGTTCCTCTGTGGAAAGTCTTGACTTTATTTTCAGTGTATTATTCCTTTGATAAGATATTTAAAAGATTTGATATGCTGAAATCCCTTCTAAATATTTCCACACAAGCGGGAAAATGTCAGACTTTTCAAAAACAATGTTTCTCCTCTGCCATGCCCTCAAGCCCATGCTGAACTACATTGGAGTCACTCAAATATGGACTGAAACCTCTATCCTCTATGAGCAAAATTAAACTTTTCTTTCTTTAAAACTTGACTTGTGAGCATCAGTGAGAAAGTAAAGAAGGCCTTTTTTTTTTTACAAATAATGAGAAAGCAACTAAGATATCCATTAGACTATATTTCTCATGCATAGAAATGTAGTTTAGTGGGATCTCTAAGCATAAAGACAAATTGCCCTCCATAGATTTGGAGATCCTAAATATTTTCATTGTTAAGTGTTTTTATAAGCAAATTTTATTTTCAAAAACATAACAGCAGTGAATTTCCAATTTACTGTATTTGCCAGAACTTTTTGGGAATGACAATCTCAGAGGTAGTGTAAACCTTCAAAATGCTTATCAACAGCAGGTAGAAAAATATTCCAAAAGTTAATTTGAATATCAAGCTTCTGATTAGCAGCCCAAGACAACAAGAGAAGAAGTGTCACAAGATAGTGAGTGATTAATTGCCACTTGAACTACATGGACAGTGACTGATATAGGGTTTCATGAAGAAGTCACCTAATGACCTCCAATACTGCAAGGTGAGCATATGCTCTGGACTTCTTGGTTAAAAATCAAGCAGAGGCATATTCTGGCACAAACTCTCAATGTTGAATGCAGTGATGATGTGTACTCATAATGTGCCAATAAAGATTTTAATTTAAAAGAAAATCAAGCAGAGGATTTAGCATGACAATGGACCACTGGAAGCTGTTAAGAAATTAAAGTGTCTGAATTTAGTTGATGCACTTTGCTTGTTTAGAATGACACTAGGTGTTTTTCACTCATGTGTTAATATCACTGAACTTAATCAACCTGGCAATTAGGTATTAGCACTGACTTCATGGAAAAACATTTTAAAACCTTGGATTTGGGGAGCACATAATTGAGCCAATATCATGTGACATCTGAGGAATGACTTAAATTACACTCAGTGATGTCAAATATTGCTTCTTTTGCCACATCTCACTGACAAACAGCATATTTATTAGAGGCAGCAATACATAACAGGTGAAGACTTCATTTTAGCCATCATAACTTTCACTTATAATGTATTCTGAAACTCTCAATTTTAATCCTTTAGAAATTTGTATATTTTATCCCTAAACTGTCCCAAAAAGATCATATTTTCTTACAAAAGACAAATCCTAGGTAGAGAAAAAGTATCTAGAGTAATCAAAAATCACAGAAATAGAGAGCAGAATAGATGCTTTAGGGATCTGAGAAAAAGAAAATGGAGAACTGTTGGTCAAAGGTCACAGGTTCAGTCATGCAAAAATTACTAGAGATCAGCTGTATAACATTGTGCTTCCAGATCATAATTTTTCATGCGATTCTTAAATTTGGTTAAGATGATATATCTAATTTTATGATTTTTACCATAAAAAAGTTAAAAGTAGAAAATCAGTTCAGAAAATTATTTTATTCAAGAACTTATATGACAGGATCATCAGAGATATCTTTAATACACTACTCATCATTTTTGCATATTATGGAACTAATGAATACTTGAAAGACATCTCAAGTATGTGAACAAATTCAGTCTTTTATTTCAAAAACTGAGAAACTTTTCCTCTCATATCACCACAAATGACATTAACTAACCTCAAATAAAATGTAGACCAGCAGTGTCACCTATATTTAATATTAAAAGTTTACATATTCTATTATCTAAAATTGGCATTAAAATGTCCATATATAGTCTCATATTTTTAGAAAGTAGGAAATTGCAGGGGGCATTCCTTCTACCAATTAGAAAGATCATATTTTTCTCATTATAGAGTTGAGTTTGGAAGACAAATGAACTGAATTTAAAGAATAATAGCTACAAGGAGAGATATGAAACCAACTTTTTGTTTGGTACTGGAGCACAAGGTAATTTTAATAATTTATTGTAGGCTGAGTATGATCTAGCATGATGATGTAAAAAGCTACAAGTCTCCAATCTAAGAGATGCTTGTATTTACCCATGAGCTATTTTCCATAGACTTATTCTAGATAATCAAGACAAAATTTGAAGGAGTACAGCACAACAGAGTTCCAATTGTTAACAAAGACAACCCAAATCTCTTCCATTTTCCAAACTTGTTTTTATGTTAAGTAAAGTTTAAACTGGTAAGAAAGAAACAGATATACCTCATACCCCCACAGACAGGAAAAGAGTTGATAAGGATAATGAGCAGAGTATGTAGTTTGTATATAAGATAGGGTGGGGAGATGGAAAGCCCTATGTAGTACAGCATTCTGCATCACACAGAGCAAATATGATATTATTGGAAGAAGGCTAGGAAAGTCCTCCACTCCAACATCATTGGTCTTCCTAAACACAAGGCTGACTTTGGCTGAAATAAAGGAGAAGAAGTTCTGAAAAGTCTTCAGTCTTGTGGCCAAGGGACATAAAATTCCTGTACTATATAAGACTGGAAGAATACAGCTAGGTGAACCTCACACCAACAAAAGCAGGCTAGTGCTGGGGTAAGGCATCAGTGAATACACACAGATAGTTGAGGCAGAGGGTCATGTAGTGCTCCCACAAAAATATTAGGAATCTCTTGGACTTGAACAAAGCAGCATGTACCAGGATTTCACTTCTCACAAATAAACTACAGAGATACACATTGGATTTGAAAACCTCAAAGCCAGTGCTATATAAACTACAAATATTTTACTAAGGATAAAGATGAGAACAAGAGAAGGAGACAGAAAGGATATGTCGGGTTGTTGATAATGAAAAGATAATAAACTATGCAAGTGTAAGACAAAGTAGACTAAGCTGAACGACTGTTTAATAGCAAAGTTGTAAATTGTAGAAGACTTAGCAATAGTCCAACAAACACTAGTTGAACAGTACTTAAAAATCTGTGAAGCAGAAGAATAAAGCACTGACAAAATAGACACATACACAGATATAATCAAAGAGTTCAATAGTATCCTTTCAATATTTGATATTAAACTTAGGTTGAAAATCAGGTGTACAGAACATTTGGACAAGCACCATGACCTACCTAATACCTCCAAAGCATTTCACTCAACAACTGAGCATATATCCTGTGTGGTTGTGTGTACCATACTCCCTGTGATACACTATAATAGTAAGCAGTAAAGCAAACTTGAATAAATTTTTAAAAATCAATTTCATAAGAATTGTGTATTTGTACCCAAACAAGTAAGCTAGATATTGTAAACAGTAAAGCTTGTGAAACATGGAAAATACAATTTAATATTTACTTGTAGAAATTCTAAGGGCCACAAATGAAATAAAAAGGAAAATTACATGATATTTTCAATTGAGTGAACATGAAAACACAACATATCAAAATGTCCCAGATAAAAATTAAATAATACTTAGAAAGATATATAAAAGGTGATCAAAATATAGTGAATTTGTTTATTTTTTGAGATAAGATTTTGTTTTGTAGTTCAGATTGGCCCTGAACTCATTGTGTAGAGCAAGCTAACCTCAAACCCACAGCAACCCTCTGACCTCTTCCTCTCAAATGCTGGGATTACAAGCATGAGCTACCATGCCTGGCACTGTAGTGTGTTGTACTGGGGATTGAACCTGGGACCTTGCACTTGCTAGTCAAGCACCAGAACACTGAGCTAAATCTCTGGCCCAAAATAAAGTGAATTTTTAAATTAAAAATAACAATAATATTGCAGTCAAAGATACATTACCAAAAAGAATGGACTAAAGTTGGTCCCAACTAAAGGAGATATTTAGAGTATAGTATTTTGGGAGGGATTAATAACAACATGTCTTTTACTGTAATTTTTAATTTAATTGTTCATCTTTTTTCAATCAGTTATAGCAATTTCTGATAAAAACATTATGATATATAATCATTTAGCTTATTCACCAAATCTGACACTGCAACTTCTGGCCTTTCCCCAAAGTTAAAATGACAATAAAAGTTAAAAGTTTGAAATTAATTGAGGACATTGAGGCAGATATGACAGTCAAACTAAAAACATTTATCAAAGAGGAGTCCCAGCACTGCTGTAGACAATGCCAGGATCAGTAGTGAAATACTTTCAAAATGAGAGAACATAACTTGATAGGATTAATATCCATTTGTTTTTTGCTAAAATATTTTTTAATTTAAATAATCACCCTAATTCTTAATTATCGCTTTTAAAAATATAAAATGTTGATGTCAAAAACAAGAGTTTTCAAAGCAATCATTTCATCTTCAATCTTAAGCAAGTAGGAGTTGTAATTAAAACTAACTTAAAGTAAAGTTAAAATTAAAATTGGAACAGAAAGCAACTAAATAGAAGCAGAAAAAAAGGTAGAGAAATCATACAAAGTAAAAACCTGGGTTTTTGAAAAGATTTTTAAAAAAGAAAAAGAAAGAAATAAAAAGAAAATTTCCAGGAAGACTGATAAAAAAATAGAAAAAAAATTGAATAACTGAGAAGGGACAACATACAGATTCAAACACATTTGCAACATTGATAAAAAAATGCGTGGAAGGGCCAGGAAGTTAGCTCAGTGGTTCTGGTGCCTGTCTTGCAAGCGCAAGGATCCGGGGTCAATCCCCGGTAACCACATACTATACTTGGGGTGAAGACTCATGCCCAGTAGCAACCAGTACCATATACTACAGTGCTGGGCGTGGTGGTTCACGCCTGTAATCCCAGCACTCGGGAGGCAGAGGCAGGAGGATTGCTGTGATGTGAGTTTGAGGCTGAGCTCAGGGTCAGCCTGAACCACAAAGTGAGACTCTGTCTCAAAAAAATCTGAAAAAAAAAAATAAATAAATAAATAAATAAATAAAAAACACGTGGAATACACATGGCTCATAAATTTCATCAAAAATTGTGAATTTTTCCAGGAAATAAAATCTTTAAAAACTATAAACTTTTGTAACTTCTTGACAAAAAATTAGATTTAATGATTAAAATTATACTTACAGAAAATATTCAATTTGTAGTGTACAAGTTTATGCCAAGAAACCTTACATGATATGACTTAGCGACTGAGGTCTACCTAATCTTTTAAAAGAATTAATATCAATTTAATATCTATTCTTCTGAAAATTAAGAGACAACATTTTCCTGTGGATTTTT
>PVIR01025150.1:0-25104 GCA_004026965.1 Petromus typicus | reverse complement strand
TTGCTTCTAACCACAAATAATAGTCAGTAAATGTCTATTGTGTCCTTGGTACAGTATTTGGAGAAAGTCAGTCTTAAATCACTGGTTGATGATAATGTCACTGTATAGAGCTATGGGGAGAAGCAAGTCTTTAATCATTGACAAGCACTTCTCTGATGATTCTTTGAGTAGTGTCTAAATAGAGAGTGTCAGATTGATATTGCAAAGTTGAAATAATAATCAAGTGAAGTTGAAATAATTGTCAAAACTACACCACTTGATACAGCTTTATTAAGTTGTGGTACATCATTCCACAATTCTTTTTTCAATTTTAGAAAGTAAAATAAGTGATATTGGATTGGCACCTTATAATAAATATTCTGATATACCCAAGAACATTTTTTCTTATACTTTTACTGTTTGAGTCTTAGGTCATCCAGAGAATTTTCATCTCAGGAAAAAACCAAGTTTAATATAAATAATAAGATCCTTTTCTTTTAAATTTAGAAATTAGATATGAAAGACATTATCCCAAATATTTTACTTTCTTTAACAGAAAGGTAATTAAAAGATTTATGACTGTAGAAAATATATTTAAGAAAGTTTGCTTTGTGTCAGAATATTAGAGTGGTGTTTGTTTTTATTCTAATGATAATTTATTTATGTATGGTGTATATTTCCAGAGATAAAATTTTAAGATTAAAAAATAAAAATAACACTTAAAAGAAATATCAATAATTAAAATACATTTTAGTACAAATAATGACCGACATATTGGACACTTATTATGTGCCTGGAATTGAAATTTTACATAGAATTTTTGCATTCAAACTGAAAAGCATAGTATGAATTTGATTTTTTAAATTCCACTTTTTAGGCTATTTTTCATAAACATATGTTTTCTAGTCCCATAAGCAGAGTTCTGTTTCATAGAAGTTTTTCTCTCCATGTCTAATAAAAATAAGTAAATACTATTTCTTGTTAAATATTTTATAATTTGAAGTTTCAGTAAACACTGAAGTTGATTCCTTTGGAGAATATTTTCCTAAAAATCAGTATAGTTACAACTTTTCTTTACAGAACCTGTGTTTATAATTAAGCTTTACTGAATGAGTAATAGTCATGTATAAAGCAACATTTCACTGGACACTGAAACAAAAGACTATGTAAAGAGAAAATCTTGAGAGTATTTTTGAATGCTTGGTAGCATTTAAAAGAAAGTTTCCACAACTTGTATTGATAATAAGTAATTTCTAAAGTTTCAAATTATTGTATTATTAGAGAAAAATTAAAACTGAGAGTATAGAGTCAGGTGTACATTATGTTCTCTTCCTGCCAGACCTTGTGATGTAATGAGATGGGCCTGCGGAAGACACTGAGTCTCCCAGAGGTAGTGTCATTTGTGCTATTGCAATGGATGCACTGCTTCAGATGACCTCTACTTAAAGCAGAGTTGTTCAGATAATCAGTGACCCTCATGCACCCCATCCACCATCTTCTAAGCCAGTTTAATTGTATTTGTTTATTTTTCTGTTTCTCTGAAATTTTACTAGATGCTGTAGTTGTTTGTCACATATGTCTCCCCACTAGAATGGAAACTACACGAACTCAAGGATTGTTCTCTCCCATTCAATACTGGGTGGGCAGAGAAGTGGCCTAAAATGTGCTAAAAATTCAGCAATAGGATGAGAGCTAAGCCAGGATAGTAGTGGTGGATTTTCAGTCAGGTTGACTGAATAATTGATAAAGAACACTAATTTGTATTGTATGTTTTATTTAAGGGGTTTAAAAATGTCTCAAATCTCTTTAAAAAGGTTTAGTAATGTTTTAATTTATCTTAATTTGTATTGTTATTCTTTTTATTTTATTTTATTTTTCCAAATCTCTTCAGTTCAAGGCAACCACTTCAAAATTTTTCAGTCCTGGCAGGGTTTGCCTCTGTTGTGTCTATCACACGCTGCTAACAAGTACTCTATTATCTATTCATAAAATTGGGTGACAATGTATTTACTTGAGTCTAGACAGAGTTGTTACTCAGTTTTGACTTATTGTTTTTTTTTTTCTCTACAGAGTGTTTCAAAGTTCAGTATGATTTGAATGCAGACTGAGTAGCAGATATTAAACAGTCTTTGGATCTATCACACTTAATAAACACATAAACCTTAGCAAAAAAATGCATTCGAGTTATTGTTTACGGAGAAAATGTAAAACACTCAGAGACATGATTTTTATGTTAGGCCATGTTTATGTGATCTCCAAATACTCCACTTCAAAGAGTCAAAGAGTTCTTTTTAAATCGTGGCAGGCAAGTCATTTCATGATCAAGCTATTACATCAACATGTCAGGATTCCTTGTGAATGCAGACTGTTGATATCTTTCTGTCTAGATTCCAGCTGGCAGTTGTGGACACTCCATTGAATTTTTCACTTTTTCATCACTTCAACAAAGCAGTCTATTTATCATCTCACATTTCAAAAATCTTTCTTGTATTACAGACCCAAATGCCATACATATAAACAAATTTTCTCGATCTTACATTCCAAATTACTCTGTTGTTCAACAAGGAAAGTTAAAATGTGCCTCATAATTATAATATCATTGTACCATTCTACAAAATGTCATTTTGCTCTCTTAGGGAGAAAAAGTGAACTACTGTTACCATTTAGTTTGATACACATGCAGTGTAAGCCACTAAGGATATTTCCTAGTTTATATCAAATTAAAATCATTTATGTAAGGAATAACTTGATATTTAAGGCCTTAAATTCACATGAGATGAAGTAGTTTACCTAAAATGCTAGGGAACAGAAATGTTTTAGATTTCAAACATTTTGAATTTTGTAATATTTGCAGTCATTAATTGATTAATCATCTCCATTCTACTTGGACAAGTAGAAAGTTTATGAGAACTGTAGATCATGGTAAGGAAAGTATTTGTTGCAGCTATAATTAATGATTTATTACAAAACAGTGAGCACTGAAAAAACAAAAGTAAAAGAACAACAGTACTTAACTGTTGACTTGGGGGTTATAAAGTAGAAATTTATACTTATGTTTCTTTTGTTTTGTTTGAATCCTTCTGTCTTGTTTTGAAAAGGAAGGATAAATCATTCCAGAAATTTTGTTTCTCGGTATAAATTACTGAGTATCATTATATGGATTACTATATCTTACTATATCACCTCTCAGTGAGAGACTGATTACCTTCAAATGACAAAAGCTGTTAATACACGTCTTTGAGAAGCCTACACTGAGTGTAGATGGCAAATAGACTTCTGAATGCCATTATTAATCTATTTTATATTTCATATCAGTTGCCACCTTTATAGATAATAACTCAAGATGAACAACTGGTTTTGCCAAATGTGTCTTATTGGCAGAGCCTATCACATCAGCTGCCTATTCTCCTTGCAGTTTCTTTCTTCTGAAAGTAAAAAGTAGAAGTTGACTTGATTGTTGTGATACTTGTTTTTCTTTTTCCAAATAAACTCACTGTCTTATATTCAGTGTAGAACTCAAAACAAATTCTTACTCTTTACAATTATACAATGCTGAAAATGGGTAGTTATTTGTTGTCAATATTCCTTAATAAAATATTTCTTAAAGCTTGGTTCGACTATTTTTACATAATACCATATAAAACAAGACATGATACCTATTTATTAAAATTTTATTTATTAATTTAGCTATTTTAAACTTAAGTTAAAAAAATGGTTCTTTGATCCAGACAGTAATGATAGTGCACTTTTTTCTCTGTTTTTTCTATAAATCATAAGACTTATGACAAGCCACCATGTTGAATCTTCTCTTCATTTATAATATCATAATTCATTTATTATTCATGGTAAAAAATCAGCCATACTCTTTCCAGAAATTCATTAAAAACAACAAGAGAAAGGACACATATGTCTTTGTTTTAAGTTGCACTTGGGATATTTTTTCCCCCATGGGAAGAAAAACTACTATTTTATGATAGCAAAGTATAATGGTTGTTCAATATATTTTGTGCAGTTGAACTTATGTAGAATTATTATTGTCCACTTTTTCTTCATGTTTGGTGTTATTTAGTCATAAATATATGAAGAAACAATTGAGGTAATGATCTCTGTTGTCAATATAAAGAGAAAATAAGGTCTGAATTTTCATTATTATTGTCAGAAAATTTTATAGAAATGATCATTTCTTTGCTTACCTGTGGTATACATAATATGGAGAAGAGATGATCAAATTGTTTCCTGCTTCTGTTTTTCTTTCAAAAATTCCCATTAAAAAATGTAGTTTCAGAAAAATTTTCCAAGTTTCCATCGAAAAAGTAACCAAAACTACCCATGCTCATAAATATGTGTTTCTAAACATTTTTAATGAAAGATGAAGAATAAGAAAAACTTATCAGTCTGCTAATGTGACACATGCCATTATTGTATATCTTTGATTATCTATTTCTAAGGATGTCTTACTGCAATTAAATGTTTAGATAATATTCAAATACTTCAGTCATAAAAGTAAACATTGTTTCCCTCTAAAATCAGTATTTATTGAAATCAATATATAAACCCATAAGTCAAAGCATCACAATAAATTAAATTTTGTGTGCCAGCTTTTTACCAAATAATAGTAGTGAAATGAAATAAATTTTATATTTTACAAAAAGGAAAATCTAATACTGAAATCTATATAATCAATATTTCCATTTTATAGAGTATGTCTGAAAACTCAAGTTCTAATTTAAATCAATGATCCCAGAATGAAAATTTTATATGGAATTTATAAATGGGTGAATAGGTAAATATTTGTTGTTCAACAATTAGAAACCATATGCTCTCAATCCATTAACTAAATATTGTATATGCACATATAATGCAAAAGACAATATCATCAATTTCTCTTTTCAAATAAAATTGTTTTGATACATTTGGTATTAATTATCCATTACAGTTCATCAGATATTTATTTAATTTCTATTTTACTCCAATGTATTTGTTGTTGGGTATATAGCAATGAAGGACAAATTCACCCTCATCCAATATGCATTCCATCCTGGAACAATGCCTGGAAAAGTACAAGTCCACGGGATGAATAATCAGCTATACAGGTACACTTAAAAGTACCATGCACCATAAATCTCCTTCCCATCTTTATCAGAGATCCTACAGCATGTTCTGATCACTTGCTTGGTGCTACAGTGCAAGGTTAAAAGAAAACTCAATATGGAATTAAAAGGACAGAGAAACAGGAGCCAGGCTAGTTGATGCTCGCTCAAGCAAGACCGAACATCCAAGGCCCTGAAATCCCAGAGCTGTTGATACCTACTGGTGACATCATAGTTAGGTGGACGTGAAGGGGCTACACGAAAGGACTGTGCAGAATTCCTGAAGATATGCTGCAGATGCAGGCAAGGCTTGCAAAGGAAGAGAAAAACCAGGCACAGAAAAGTATAGGTTATGGCTCATAATCAACCTTGTCTGGTTAGTAAGGACCATTTTAACTCCGGTAATATAATTTGGAGAGAGCTGTAGGCTTTGGCCAGACTCACTTCTTAAAACAAGTCAATTGTGGTGTTAATTCTTTATAGCCATCCCTGCCCCTGACCCCTGCTTTGGCCATTACAGGGTGATTGAACACACACCTTAGTGGACTGTTTGGACATGAAGTGAACTTTAGGTGTTTTTCTGTTTTTTTTTTTTTTTTTTTGGGTAAGCAACAGATTGAATCCACTACCTCATAGTATGTCCATCTGCAATTTCTTAATCTGAATTATTCATAAATGAATAAAATGAAGTAGCTAAATAGGAAAAGCTATCTAAACTTCAGAAATAATAAAAACATTAAACATGCATGTAAAATGTATTATTCAAATTAAATTCTTCTAGTTGGATCTATATATTTCTGGAAAGATAAGATACCTACTGATATAATAAAATCAAATTATTTCTCCATGAGGCTTCCCATAAGATTTCAACATTCTCTGGTCAGTGATCTTAATTTATGATTTAAATTTAACAATGAATCATTTTCTACATACTCCCTGCTCAGACACTGATTTTGCCAATTGTAACAACTAATTTTTTGAGGGGGTGGGTTGGTATTATTTTTGTTTGTTTTTTGTTTTTGAATAGATGATTTAGACATTCTATTTTATCTATTCTCTTTATTGCATAAGTTTATGGCCTTGTACTAATAATTTTGATGGGAAAGGAGTGTAAATCTGGCCAAGGACTACAGACAAGTAGTACTATGTTTTGTTTTGTTTTGTTTTTTCTTTTGAGACAGGGTTTCACTTTGTAGTTCAGGCTGGCCCTGAGCTCTGAAGCGCTGGCAAGCCTGGAGCTCATAGCAATCCTCCTGCCTCTGCCTTCTGTGTCCTGGGATTGTAGGAGGCAAGCACGGAGCTCATAGCAATCCTCCTACCTCTGCCTTCTGTGTCCTGAGATTATAGGAGTGAGTCATCACGCCTGGCCCTGTGGTATGTGGTACTGATTGCTGGTGGGTTTTAGTCTCCATGCCCAGCATTGTGGTATGTGGTTACCCAGGATTGAACTGTTGACTTTGTGCTTGCAAGGCAAGTGCCAGTGAGCTAAATCCTCAGCCCATGTAACAACTAAATTTCTAACTACTGTTGTATTGTCTGATATCGGATTATCTACTTACATAAGTATTTATGCTTTTTAAACCATGAGATATCTCTCTTCTTTTGAAGAGAAAGAAAACTCACTAATCCCCTTTCTAAACAAATTTATCTTTAAAATATTTTATATATAATATCCTTAAATAATGAATATATTTTGTGATCATATATATAATCTAACTAAATATTTTTGAACAAGATTATATGTCATCTTTTCACAATATCACAGAAACATATCTAAAAAGTTTTAGAAATACTTTACAGGTTATCAGAAGGCTTTAACATACAAACATTAAAAGAAAAATGTAACTAGAATAGGAATTCAAGTTCCAAAGCATGACTTGTAAACCAAATCTAATTTAAGATTTAAAAGTTAAACTGATAAATATATGCCAGAATAAAATTGGAAAAACATGTTATGAGCAAAGATCCAATCTTAAATCAAGGCCATATGAATCTAATCACATTTATGGATATGAATAAATACAAGCCAAATGTTTTAGTTAGAAATCAAACTGTTCCAAACTAAAACAAAGGGGGAGGCTTCTGAATAAAAACAAAGCCAGAATTTATAAGTGCATTCAAAATTAATTTATTAGTTGACTAAACCACCCATTTTTTATTAAGTTCATGTTGTACACAGTAAATTGAGCATAATAATTTTTGTGGTGGATGTCACTAGAGGAGCCAAGAACAGGCAGTGTCTATATCATCCGAGATTGTAAAATATGAAAGGGGAAATAAGCAAACTCCAGACAAAGCTAGCTTCTGGGAAACATGTGTAGAGACACACAGCTCCCTTGGTCTTGGGGCTTTGAGGGTCTTATCTTTATCCTCACACACATCTCTGTGTACTAGGTGTGTTTCATAAACAGTGAGTCTGGGTGTCCATTTTACATGGCCTTTTTCACCTTAACTTTTTTATATTTTGATTACGGAATCACCAACTTGTAATATTGTCCCTCTCTCTCCTTTTTACAGGCTCATCTATTACAAAGTTAGGGAAAGTCCTTGATTTTTCCATTCATGCCATGAAGGGCTGAAAATTTTAATTCAGACTTTGAAATTATTAAGAGGAAAGAGGTAAACTTATTAGGAAGGCAAATTGGTCCAGCATTCTCCTATCAGATATAACTGAAAAAATTCTTAAAACTTTATTCTCAATCTATCTCTTGTGTTATGTTCCAAATTTATTTGACATCAATTAGA
This sequence comes from Petromus typicus, assembly GCA_004026965.1. Taxonomy (NCBI): domain Eukaryota; kingdom Metazoa; phylum Chordata; class Mammalia; order Rodentia; family Petromuridae; genus Petromus; species Petromus typicus. The sequence continues at coordinate 17,290 of PVIR01025150.1, read as the reverse complement.
GGAGAAAGAGTATGATTAAAAATCATATTTAAAACAAGGCTGAATAAAAATAGTTTGTATTTGAAATATTAAGATAAGACATATTCCTTTGTATTTTAGTTATATTAGTAATTGATACATAATTTAATCTTTCTGCCTCTTATTACCCTTAGCTGTTTCAAGGAGACAGCTACACTGCCTTTATTGGATGAGGTCTGCATTATTCTGTATTCTCTTAGATTCATGCCTGATAAATATTTATGGAAAAGTTCCTTCAAGTGGCAAATACTGTGTTTTTTGTTTTAGTTTTAGTTTTTTAACAGGGAACTAGGACTTACTCAGCAAGAGCACATGGACTTAATGTTTTCTTTAAGAAACAATTTTAAGAATATTTCTTTGCTTTAATTTGAAGATTTATGGTTGCACAATTTTCTGCTTGAGAAAAAATTAGTAACTTTTCTAAATATATTCTTATTTCCTGACAATATTTTATATTTCATTGCCTTGTTTATTATATAGCTCTCTCATTTGTCATTCATTTTTTAAATTTGAATCTTTATTGGTACATTATATATATACAAACATAATCATTGCATTCAGTATTAAGAATTTTACCAGAATATGACATGACTTAATCCCTTTTTTCCCATTCCCCTACCCACCCTGACCCTCTATATACACCCCCTACATACATAGACTTTGTTCCCTTGTTTTATTACCATCACATTATTTCTCCTCTCAGTTTCCATCACCCCATTTCCTTTTGAATATTTTCTATTTCACAATATCTATGATGTAGTCTAGAACTTTTTTACATCTTCCTTCATCCTTTTTGATATTATATGTTCCTGTCTTCATTCCTCTTGTCCAGAAGTTTGACTTTTGCGAGAATTAAATTAGTTGTATTGAAATTTCCTGCTGCATTTTGCCTCTCTACATCCCCTCATTTCAAATTTTATTTTTATTGTATTCTCTAATTTATTATTTTCTACCATTTTTACTTGGATTTTTTTTTTTTTTTGGAGATACTGGGGATTGAACTCTGGCCCTTGATCTCCCAAGGTAGGCATGGTACCACTTGAGCTAAATCCTCAGTGGTTGTTTTAATTTTTATCTCATCATTTTTCTCAAATTACTCTTCCAGAAGCTATAAATACCTAGATAGTGTCTATTTCCACATACTAGTACTTAAGAAACATTTCTAGATTTAATAACACAAGCGGCCATACATATTGTATTTGGTCAGTATCAAGACCATCAAAGGAACATTGACTGTCCTGGTGATGGGCTGTCTAAGGTAACAAAAAGTTAAGATGTCGACAGAGAATACTGGGTAAGTGGTAATGCAAAAGAAATGAAAAGATATAAGAAACCTGAAAAAAACTCAGAATACTTCTTGGCTCAATTAGGAACTGTGTAGGCATCCCCAGAAAGTGAACATCTGAGTAGGATGTGGTACTACTTAAAGATGTTTTGCAGACAAAACAGATGAACAAGATAGCTGTAGGCAGACAGAAGGCCTACAGAATCAAGTAGTAGAATGCTGCCAATTTACAAAAGAAGTAAATGAATCAGTTTAGTTATTAGGTTACAGATGCAATGATCAAGTTATACTATTTCTTAAACAGTCAAATATTATAATGTTCTTATATATAATATGATTTCTAAGATATGTGTGCATCGAAGTAAGGCTGGATTTCACTGTGGAGTGGCTAACTTTCAGTAATAACACATATATTACCTCATGTATTTATCATTAAGTATGTGATAGTTTCTTGCAAGCACGTAGACCTGAAAATGAAAACTTCTACATCAGTTGCACCATGGAATCTGAAAAAATGATACTTGTGAGTGTGGACCAAGCCTAAGTGCAGATACTAGGTGTCCAAGGAGCATGCAGACAGCCCTGGGGAACATGCCAGCAGCTTCCTTGAATTGTATGTAGCGTAGTCATGGCTGGGCATTCTCAAGGGTGGCTGAGTCAGGAGCATGGGATCTTGTTCAATGTCACAAAGTTCATAGCACATCAAAGGAAACCTTACAGGATATCCAAGGTACCAGAAATAACATCTTGAAGAGCCTGATGGTTCTGCCTTACCCTCACTGGCATTGAGTTCTAAAGGACTAATATAAATCTGAGTTAAAAATCTCCATTCAGTGCCACCTGGAAGATGAATCAATGTAACTAGTAAGATGACTGGTTTTATTTTCCAGAAAAGTTGGAACTCCTTTCCACTCATACACCTCAGATTTGAACACAACTCAGTGCTTTACATGCCACATTCTATGGAAAAGTTCCACATGGTTGTTGCAGTATGAAGTACCACAGATGGTAAACTACAGGACATTTTTAATACCGAATACAAGCTGGAGAAAAAGTTGTTTTCTTTGAACGAAATGCTGAAGTGCACATGGAAAAAAAAATTAAAAAAAAAAAAACGTGAAATTCACCCTCTCAGCTTTTTAAATTTGGATTATGATTAACTATAGTTACTGCATTATATAATAGTTATATTTGATTTTTTCTTTAACTGAATTTTTCCATCAAATGCCAAAACTTTCCTCATTCATTTTACTCTCACCCTGTTTCTGTCAATTAAAATTATGCTCTCCTATCCTGCAAAGCAAGGCTGGAATCAAGACCACATCTTGGTATTTCTCTCATGGCTTATTTCACTTGTTCAGTCAAGTCTGAATGGGTTGAACTGTACTGATCCGTGTTATAAAATACCTTAAGTCTCAAGGTGGTCTCTCAGGTTGATCTTCAAAGTAATGGCCATGTTACCAAAACAATATTACAAAGTGAATATATGTGAAATATATATATATATATATATATATATATATATATATATATATATATATATATATATAGTGTGTGTGTGTGTGTGTGTGTGTGTGTGTGTGTGTGAGAGAGAGAGAGAGAGAGAGACAGGGTCTCACTTTGCAGTTCAGGCTGGCCCTCAGCTCAGCCTCAAACTCACATCACAGCAATCCTCCTGCCTCTGCCTCCTGAGTGCGGGGATGACAGGTGTGAGCCACCACGCCCGGCACTGTGGTACGTGGTGCTGATTGCTGCTGGGGTGTTATTTCGTGGTGTAGATCATATGATTATCATTTTTCTTATAACTTTACTTAAAGCTTTTAAAATCATAGCTACCAAAAGATAAGGACATGACTTGTTTCAATTCAATTTGGAAATTCTTCATACTCTTCTTCTCAGTTATTTCTACTCACTCAGTTTTATAGAGTGTTGGGCTATGAAATATAACCCTAACTCTACAAATCCTATTAAAGATGCTAAACAAAAAAAATAAATAAAATGCAAGTGCAACTGTAACTGTAAAACAACAAAGTATGCAGATGGTAGCCCCAGGAGACTCACACCCAGTCACCTTTGCAGCAGAGAGAGGAAGGTATGCAGGGTGAGTCATTAAAAGTGACAAGGGAAAACTCTGAGAGCTACAGTGTCTCACTATCCTCCCCTCCCTCCCCTTCCCTCTGCTTCTTATTGTAAAAGACCCTGTTTGGTCTATAGAGGAGAAAATGGTTATTCGAGGTAAATCTAGGTCCTCCAATTCCTTGAAGCTAACTCTGCATAAATCTTCTTCGCTTCTTACCAAACTGTATGGCCTCTTTTGGTTTAGTCAGCAGCAAGCAAATGCACCTGAGTGCATGAACCTGAATGTGTGGTCGGTGGGAGTTTCCAGGACCCGCCAGAGTGTAAATTCCTGCTTGGGAGCAGTGTGAGTTATTTCAGGTTCTTGGGAAAAGAGAACAACGGATGTGTCTGCCTGAACCAGCCAAGATGACTGGAACATTCCAGCAGCTGTCAAGGACAAGCTTGCACCCAGGAATCTCCCACCTCTTCTGTCCAAGAAATAAGCCACTTATAAAAAGCTTTTATAGGTAGAAGTAAAATGTTTCTTGGTAAATGATGGACTTTACTTTGTTTTCCACCTTAAATTATCTTCCGAATATCTATGGTCTACAAAATTCAGACCTTCTCTGGTGTCTCTCAGGAGTATCATGTGAGTGATGTAAATATCCTCACCCTTTAGAGTAATTCTAGATTTATTCATTTTGAGTCACTAACAGGTTAGCAGTGCCATTTAGAGTGAAGCAAATGGTTCAGCATAGAGCTAATAGGCTCCATATACACTAACTGAGCACTAGTTTGGTGTTTTTTCAGTAAAAAGTTCATTTAAATTTTCAGAAAATGTTATGTAACAAAATTCAGTGTAAAATTTGCTTCTAGTGTCCTATGAGGCAATATTTTGGTTAAAATAATTACATTTCATTGCAAAAATCACTTTTAAATCTAAAGCTCTCCAAAGAAAAAAGTGCAAGTCAGGCCTTTACTGAGAATCTAGTGAGACCCAGGTCTGTTTCTGCCCCTGTGGTGCTCTAGATGTCCTGACTGCATAAGTTTTAAGATCATTTTGCTTCACTGCGCATTGAAAATTGCTTTTGAGTGAGACCTGTTCACCAAGATTGGGGGTTTCTTTTTGGTTATTCTACTCAGCAGAAGCTGTTACATAACAGTCAACTGCCATGGCTTGTTCCAAAGGAAAAGTCATAACAGTAAAAAGTTTATATTACACATTATCTAATTAAAATGCTATTTTAGATCTTTCTTAGTAAGTCAATGTAGCAAGAACAGTTTTATTTTTTTTCTTTAACTTGCATCTAAGTAAACTTTGCCTAGCCAACATGTCCTTTCCTTAATTTTATGACAAGCCAAGTCTGAGCTTATGTGGGTAATAACTTATACAACTTAAGAAATAATAAAGCCAGAGAGCACTGCCATGGGACAAATATTCTTCCTTTAGTTTATGGAACTTTCTAGATCTTTTACATGCTGTCATTTTAAACATCTATGACCAATAAATTTCCCTGTATAATCTTCTAAGTAGACTTAATTATGGACATCCTGAAGGCCCAGGATTATTTGCTTTCTTTGATATGAAAATTGAATTAAAAATTCTGTTCAATCAATATAAGTATTCAAATTCAAATCCCTAGGAGCACCTACATAATCCTCATTATAGTAAATGTACATGCAATTTCTAAGTACACATTGACTACAACTTTAAAATGTTTTTTTTTCTCAAAGTAAAATGTAAGACTTCTGTTTATCAAATGTTTTACATTTTGTGGATAAATTAGAAGCAATTAAAAGTAGACAAATATATAAGTAAAATATCTGAACTGCTTAATTATGAAACTATAAAACACAAAAGAAGTGATGGAATATACAGATGCAAACCCGAAGAGACCAGAGTTCAGTGTTCTTCCCCCAAGGGGAAAAAAAAAAAAAAGAAAGAAAGAGCTAAAGCTGGCTCAGAACTCTAAAAAGTGTGGCATCTACATGGTCTTTTGGAGCTCTACCTTCACCCCGTGACTTACTGTAAAAGACCCTTGCTCACCTATACATTGGCTGGTAGTGATTTCAGGTGAATTGGCCCCTCTATCTCCTTAATGACAGCTTAGATAAACACCTTTCCTGTTTCCATAGTGTATCTCCTTATTTGATGTGGTCAGAGGCATACAAAGGAGTCTGAGCACAGGAATTTAAGGTCGGTAACCAAAGGACAATACATGAGTGAATCTTAATCATTATGCGTCTTATATTTTCTTAACTAGTCAAGATGAATTCATATATTTATATCACATTTGAAAAGCAAAATCAATCATATTGAAAACACATGACATAATGATCACTAAGACAGAAATACACCTTGCCATGCTGAATGTGAGGGTTTGTTCACATGTTAATTTGCACTGGACATGTTACCTATCTAGATTCTATCACTGAGTCTATCACTCAAATCTTTTAAATGTCTGTTACATACATTATAGGATATTCTTAATTCATTCAGCAATGTGGAATGTTCATAAATACTTGTTATCAATAGTCGATACAGTCTATGCATTACAGTGATAAATTATAGTGTTGTGTAAATAAATTAAATATGAAAATATTCAGTTATAATAATTGTTGTGAAGTTCTTTTAACAAAGAAACAGAAGAAAACTCTTATTCAGTGTAATCACTGAATATATCTTTATTGAGACTAGAATATCGTGTACAAGTTTGTTCTAAGTAAGCAATGGAAATTCTGCTCCTTGTTTCTGTGGTGGCTTTGCAATATGACAACTTATCTAGACCAAACTGTTTCTTATAATTATTTTCTCTATATGCTTTTGGCTTTGTTACTCATAAAAGAGAATGGTAAGGAGATTTGAAAGATGGGAATGAAGCAAGAGTCCTGTGTGCACAGCCACGCTGCTCACCTGTGGGCTCATCCATTCTGGTGGAGCAGCAGCCAGGTCTGTAATCTCTTCATTTTCCCTAGACCCTCCTTCACCATTAGAGACTTTCGAGCCAAGTATCTGTCTCTGTGAGGGAAAGTGGTAGCTTTTGATGACACTCACAGCACCAAGGTAAGAAATAATAAAAAATACCATCAATTTTACTCTCTCTCGTTGACTCCAATCACTTCATCCTTTCTAGTGACTTTAAGCATCAAGAAGTTATTTTCCTTCATGTATATCCAAGCCTTTCACAGTTCTTTGATTACTAGATTGATATATGTACATTTTTATTAATTTAAAAGATACCACTGCAAATCTAATATGTTTTATGTATTATAGATTCTTGGTAACCACGTTGTACAAATAGTCCTACTTTGTTCCTATAATATGCATGCAATCTTTTTCTGAAATATAGAAAAAATCAATATCAGTAGTTTCTCTTGGGAACAGCAAAAATTCAATATTATTTTCTAAATATTAAATACTTTTAACAATCAGGCCTTTTTTGTTTCTTTATATGATTTTTTTTAAGGTAGGCATTGTACCACTTCAACTAAATCCTCGGCCCTTTTATTTGCTTTTTGTATTCCTAAATTGGTTTACAAATATAGGAATTTCTTGCTTGTAATATGCTATTCTTTAAACAATGATCTCATCAACTAAGTTCCTAATAGCCAAACTACATATATAGATTTCCATTATCTGAATATCATGGTCTACTTGTGAGGTAAGTTGAAAAAGCAAAAAGTGGAAAGGAGATAAGGAAGATGAGAACCGTAAAATTTGACTTTTGAGAAAAACTGCAGCTTCACGATATTGAAGTTCCTCAAGCCCTATTTAAATTCCTTTTCTCCCCAAGAAATACTAATATGAGGCAACTTCCTTTTATCTGCACAGTGTCCTTTTCACCTGTGAACTGTCCTTTCATCCACAGACAGATCTGAGCTTCAAACACAAGTGAATGTCTTACATTTTAACACAGCCTGGAGACAAGTAATCTCACAAAAAGAAGGAACACATCGTAAATCACTCATCTTAAAGATAGGTCCAAGCCCCATAAGTATACTCGGTTCCACATCATAAACAGCTCTCTCTCCACTCAATTTCTTGATATGTGTGCTTTTAAATTTCTGCCTAATAAATCTCTAATGAGTTCTCTTAAGTTTATGCCTCTGACTAATATGTTCCAAAACTCTTTTTTCTGATAGGAATCAGCAAATTTGCAATTTAATTCTGTTGATGAGTTACATCTAGGTTTTTTATTTCACTGAGAAACTTCATACCCTCCTAATTATAATTTCATTGATAAAATCAGTGGCATATTTTTTATTCCATCGACACCTAGCAAAAAATTTGCCATCATTTCAGGAAATTCCTTCTAAAATTTGCTATATAATCTTTTCCCATATATTAACCTCTACTCCTAGTGTAACAAGGTAATCTGGCTTCTTATTTCCAGAGGTCAAATAATGAAATGAGGACAAAGGAAGTAGACAGAACAAATGTTAAAAAGGAGAGAGGGAACCCAAAGCTGGAGTGCCACGGAGACTCTTCATCTCGGAGTTTTTATACCTCAAAATGACCAGAGATCTGATCACTTTGAGTCAAACTAAAGTCAAACATTAGAGTAAAAATAATAATAATAATAAACTATAAATGGGCCCATGAGGAATTGAGGCACAGAACAAGTGTTATCTCTGTAGATGCCTTTTGGCTTCTAATCTTATTCAAGTGGTTTAATAAAAGAATAAAATGAAAACAAAACAAAACAAAATTCTAGATATGTGTCCCCATTTGTTCCATCCCTGGACTTGATTTTCAAGCTGGCTTTCATTAACTGGTGACATCAGGCTCCTGTTTATCTGACTTGGTCAGCCTGACTTTGTCCGCGGCCCAGGCCTCTTCTGCTGCCTGCTATCTGCCTAACTTGCTTGTCTATGAAACAGCTGTTTTTCTGCCAAAAGCTCTATTGTAACATATCTATGTCCTAATGAAATCAAAGTTACTCATTTTTCCACATTAACAACAGTTAATTCCCAAGTACTTTGTCTTGTTTTATCTCTGTAGCACTTAAGATTTGTTCATACCAGAGTTATGTACTCAGCATGTACTACTTGACCATGTAATATTTGTGCTTTCACTCATAAATTTATAAACTACTTGCTGTAAGTAACATTTTTCTGCCCTTAGTTCTGTATCACCAGGATCTAGCACAGCAAGTGCACAAAATAGGAAAGAGAACAAATATTTACTGAACAAATGAATTGCTGCCTTCCTTTCAATATCTTCTAGTGGGTTTTGATCTTACAAGAGTGAAGCATGCGTGGTATTTTTCATCCCTAAATTTCTGTGAGTCATCTGACATACTAATCCATCTGATGACTCCCTGACCTGGTTCCTACCTTGTTACTTATGTTATCCACACTGTGTTCAGTCCCTTCCTCTGGGAAATCCTTACAAAGGTCACCTTAATACCTGCACAGTTGATCCTCCTTAGTATAATATACACATTCCTGACTCCCCAAATTGCAGTTTCTTAATATTTTCATTTTGATTGAAAACACCAATTTAATGTTTCTGTGTATCTTGAAGGTGAATATATTTTGATTTGCAGCAGATTTTAATTGGAAACACAAGGAATATTACATATATTTCCATCTTGTGTAAGCATATGGAACTCCTCACATGGGCTTATAATAAGTGTCTAGGGCAATACATTCTGCAAAAATGCAGAAATATATCAAATAGATTTTTAGCTTTGTGAAATGCCAGAGGAAGAGCAGAGCCATTTGATAATTGCCAGGATCTTTCTCTGAAAGCTCACCAGGACCGTGAGTCACTGTGTAGGTGACAAGATGTCAGGATGTGAGAAGACATCCCAGTTATATAATGTGGCAAGGGGCTTAACCCAGTTCTAATGCTGCAAAATACCAGTCAAAGTAAAAATAAAAATGAAATAGGTCTTCCTTGGTTTCTTTGATGAAAAGATATCAAAGGGTTTTATAAAGTACTTCTGTTTTCAAAATGCTCAAACTCAGAACTTAAGCCAAAGAGTAGGAGCCTTTATAAATGAAGACTTAAATGCTCTTTTAGTAGTTTATACAGCTATTTAAAATGAGCCTGGCAAAAGAAAACAGCTCTGTCAGAGTGCCATATAAACCAGGAGGAAATACTTTTCATTAAAAACAGAGGATTTCTGTTGAGTAAGAATGAAAATTTTAGCAATATTGGATTTTTATAGATTTAATTCTTTTCTTTAGATTTATTTATACTTCTATAACTCAGGCAGATCTTTGTCTTTAAAAAAAATAGGAGCCCATCACATTCAGTGATGAATATAGATTCAAAATGGTAACACTTTTGAAACTATACAACATATTGTGGAATAAAATAAATCAAGAAGACTAGGATTACTAATGTAAACAACTGTGAGATTTGTGAAACTAGGTGGCATTTATTGTCAATTTTAAGAAAAAATAATAATTTCAAATGTTAATATTGGCCTCACAGTTTAGTGGGAATATGCAAACTACATTGTCATTGTTTTTCCGTAGTTTTGGAAGTATTTTCTGAACATAAGAAAGCAGCTTCTGGGGCCGGGGATTTAGCTCAGTGGTTCCAGCACCTGTCTTGCAAGCGCAAGGGCCCGGGTTTGATCACCAGTAACCACATACCATACTGGGCATGGAGACTCACCCCAGCAGCAACCAGTACCACATACCACAGTGCCAAGCGTGGTGGCTCACGCCTGTAATCCCAGCACTCGGGAGGCAGACACAGGAGGATTGCTGTGATGTGAGTTTGAGGCTAAGCTCAGGGCCAGCCTGAACCACAAAGTGAGACCCTGTCTCAAAAAAAGCAGTTTCCATTGTGATCACTGAAATGATCTAATGAGATAATGGAACTTCTGTAGAAGTTTATGTATTCAACCTATGCTTCAATTATGTAAAGTTCAAAATCAAATTACTCCATCTATAAAGCTAAGTAGATCACTTGAAAAATAAATTAGGTAACCACTGTTTGATGCTTCAGAATCTGAAGGGTGCCACCGATACCCACTTTTCTCTAATTTAATTGTATGAACACACATTTACAGCTCACTAATTTTGGAAGAAATAACACAAACAAAATTTTCAAAGAAATTTACAATGAATTACATGATTTGGTGACGTCAAAAATGTATTTTCTTTTTAAAAGTTATATTAGTATGTGTTTTCAGCATATAAGGGTTAGATGTATTAGAGTGTATCGGGACATGTACACAACACATCTTAATTCTATTTGGTCTCCTTCCTCTCCCACCCTTCCATGTTCCTTTCACCTTTTGGTCCCTTTCCAATTTACAGCAATTTTATTTCCATTTGTGCCTTCCATTTTATCCCATCCCTTTTCTCTCCCATCCCTTTATCCTTATGGCATTTCATTTCCCCTACCATATTTAAAAGAACTCACTAATTTATAGTATTTATCTTTCATTTTGCTCTCTATATTTTAAAGTTTATTATATAAGAAAAACTATTAAATATTTCAGCTTGTGTGTCTAACTTATTTCAATTAATACTGTTCATTTGCTTTGAGTGCTGAAGTTTTTCTTTCTTATGACAGAGTAATATTTCATTCTGTATCAAAATAAGTTTCTTTAACTATTCATCTATTGATGGACATGTAGATCATATCTAATACATAGCTATTATAAATTGTAGACTTATGAATATGGATACATTACTATAATATAATCACTCTCACTCTTTTGGAAAGATACCTACAAGGGCAATAGCTGGGTCAAATGGATTTTCTATATTTAGTTTTTTGAAGAACACTTACCCTGATTGTCATAGTGGTTATACTAGTTTTTCCACATTCTCTATACTGTCACTCTAAGCTTTTGGTTGTTTACTTAGAATTAATGCACCTTACTATTGTATTTAATCTCCATCACAAAATTAACCCACATCAATTGGGCCAAGTGAACCCTCTTTATTAAAGTTCAGTTCTCTACTATGAGTGTCTAGAGATTCTATTTCTAGAAATAAATAGCACTGGGAATATTACAAATAAAAATAGATTAAGAAAATACAAATTTCTTATGCTATATAGTTATGAGAGTGATAATGATGGGAATGCATGATAATGTGTTTTGATAAATATGAGGTCACATGGCTAAGCAATCTGTCCCACATCTAGCCAGAGAGACTAGGAAGTCATAGGCCTCAGTGAGCAAATCAAGCAACAAAGCTCAATCCCAAACAATTAAATAGGGGGAATTTAATAGGAGAAATCAATCACAGCAGGTGCAGCAAAGGTCAAAGGGCAAAGACAATGTCCAGACGGAAGTTAGTAAGTCTAGAACATGCACTCTTAGGACTCTAAGTTCAGATATTGTGGCTGTTAGTGGAACCTACGAGCTGAGCTGCCTGGTGGCTTCTGGGCTCTGCAAAAGTTTCCCCGGGAGGAGAGGAGATGCAGTTGCTGCCAGAGCTGTCACATGGGGAAGAAAGGGAGGTGATGTCTGGCTTCACTTCACCTTTGTTCTCCAATCCCCTGCCAAAGTATCCAGCAGTAAGACTTAACTGAAAGTTTGTTCACAAGGGAACCAGGAAGTGCAATTTCCAAGGGTCAACTCTTGAAATACAGGGCACAGCAGGGAGAAAGTACAGCCTCCGATCACCCAAGAAATGACTACCTACTGTTTTTCAGAGGTCATTTTCTTTTCATTTACTAAAATTGTTGAGGGCAACGGTTTCTCTTTTTGTTAATGCTACTGTAATTAGAGTCAAGTTATGGTCTGAAATGAATGCTGTCCACTATTGAAAAATTTTAATCAGAGTGATAAATTTCCTCCTCAGTGACCAAACACTTATATAATTCTAGGGTACAGTCTATGCTTTCTATCTGCTTAAAATCAAGCAGGCTTTCCACATGAACGTGGAATTAAAATGTAGGAAACTTTCCCTATTCAGTTCTCCAGAGCTGATGTGTGATCCTAAGAAATCATGTTTGCTTGGTCTGTGTTCAGTTACTAGATTCCTCTTTAATTTGCTTCCTGCAGTGTTAGTGCTGTGACTGGCTCAGCACTGAGGCCGCTACACAGTCCAGACTAGTGCACTTTAACCTGATGTGCTCAGTCTTGATGGCTCAGGTCAGCAAAGCCTCACTGCAGATGTAAATGAAGACAGGATAGAGTGTATCTTGGTGGGGGCTGGAATGAAGGCTTGGACTGACTTTACCTCTCAGTTTCATTGATAAACGAAGGTGTTGTATTCTGTGAATACAGAGGCATACTCTGATGAGAAAGGCACAATAGTAATTATGCTGAATTGTTAATTTAATGAAATTGTTCTCAAGATGTTCCTCTGTGTTTTACCATTAAGGGACCTTTTGCTTGTGCTGGTAGAGTACCTGGTCCTCAGCTGCAGAAGATGCAACTCCAAGTCAGCAGATTTTTGAGTCAACTGGAGCAGATGTCAACCCACTGGGTGCTGCACTCATTTTCATCGGATCCAGTGTCTCGACACAACACATCCTAATCCCTGACACTTTGGCCTTCAGCTATTTCATATGTTTGTCCCCACTGGACTTGTTAAGTACTCCAGAATAAAACCTTTCTCTCTCTCTCGTTTTTTTTTTTTTTTTTTTTTTTCAGACAGGGTCTCAATTTGCACTTAAGGCTGACTCTGGACTCATTTTGCAGCTCAGGCAGGCCTTGAACTCACAACAGTCCTCCTGCTTCTGCTTTATGAGTTCTGAGATTATTAGAGTAAGCCACCATGCCCAGCAGTGTGGTTTGTGGTACTGGGAATTGATCTCAGGACCTTTGCGCTTGCCAGGCAGGAGCCAGGCAACGGAAGTAAATCTCTGGCAGCAGGAATAAAAATTTTACTTCTATTGAGACAAATTCCAGTATGCAAAAATAACGCTATGCTAATTTAATAAATAAACAAATGTATTACCAACTATATTAAATATCAAGCTACTGTTTTGTTTTTCATATCCAGTCTAACTTTGCCTGCCATGTTAGTAAGCTTCTCATCTCCCCTCTGATAAGAACATTTAAATCAACCATTTCCCTACCAGCCCAGGACTGTGAAACATTTAACTTGTTCACTGGGATCTTCATCCTCACTGCCCATTACCATGGTTTCTCACTGTCTTCCTTTTCCATACCTGATATGGTCAACAGGTAACTCCACAACTCACTCACCTACTTTTTTTCTACAAAATTAATGCTATGTTAGGGTGCACTGACTGATTCCTATAAAATTTCCAATTGAAGATTAGGAAAAAAACATAAACCTCAGACAAGTGTAGAATTCAGTAAGTTTTTCAAATCAAATTTGTCCAAATTGGGGACCTTTCAGTGTTTGCTTGGCTGCTTATAAATTAGTTCTTGCTGTTTATTTTGCTTTTTGTTTTAGAATTTCATCATGAGTGATACTAAAAGAAACACTTAAGACAAATTAATTGTGAGGTAGTTAAATTTATCTGAGGAAAGAATGAGTCATGAACCAAGCAGTATTCAGAAAGAGAAGATGTCCAGAGAACTTTGCACAGCATCATGGGAAGCAGGAGTCTCTCATAGGGTAGAAGAGAAACCCTTCTGAGAAACCCTCTGACAGTCTCCAGCTCAAGTCTGCCTCATGTGTGGTCAAGGACTGGCCTTACTTCAGCAAGAATTGATTAGTTAACTCCCAGCTATTAGTTGAAGTTTAGATGCTTGTAATTGGCTAAAATTCAGTTGTTCATAACAAAATATATGCATTGATTAGGTTTTGGTTGCTAAATATACTAAATTATATGGCAGTTTTTTAGACACTCAAAGTAATACTACTATAAATTTACACTACTGGCATTTTCTGATTATGTAATTTAACAGAGAGATAAGTGCTAGGAGAGCAAAACAAAACAAAGCAAAACAAAATATGACTTCACTCTTCTCCCTTAATTCAAATTAATTATTGAACTATAAGCCTGTAGAGTTCTTTCTAATATCTTAATTTTTATTAGTGCAGTAGTATTACGAATTTACCTACAATCAAAATTAATAGAATATTTGCTACTAAAATGGGCAAATCTGAGAAAATAGATGCAAAACCATGACAAAGTGGAGAGCAAATTTACAGGGGTACCTCAGTTGACAAACCTTTCTGTTTGAAAACATTTGGTTCACAAATGGAAGCATTTGGGAAAAAAATTGTGTTTGTCTATGAACTCTGCTTCAGGTGATGAACACGACCTCGACCATCCTTCCTGCTTAAAAAAGAAAGAGACTGTCTCTTTAGAATCGGGAATAAATCAGGTCCGTGAACTGAGGCACCACTGTACATTAAACGAATGAATTTTGTGCTTCTTCTCTACAGTTCACAGTCCCTAACTTTATTTTTAAATGTGTTTGACATGTATGTATTTTATGTTTGACTTACTGGAAATGAAGCCTGGGGGTACTGAGAAGCGAAGTTCGTTGTTTTCTCATCATTCCCTACTGCATAGTTCTTAATGCTGTGTTTGGGTTCAACCTCCCTTCCTTTCTTTGCATTCTGAAACTGACGTTCTACTGTCTTCTTAATAGCTTTGGCTTGCTTCCTATTCTTTCAGCTCTGGCTTATGTCTCACTGTCCTCCTGGCTCTAAGCCCTGTTCCCACCATCTCAAACCTACCGACGTGTACTGGGCCAGCAATCCTCATGCACCACACTCCATCTCTAGGTCCAAATGTACACTCTATTCTGTCAATGGCCACATTCCGCCTGCACAATTCCCAACTGTCTCATATGTAGGGAAACCTACACTCAGAAATTAATCTATCTTCACCTCTGCATATGTTAAACTTTCTTAATTATTTTTTTACTGCTGGAACTGTTCTTAATACCATTTTCATGTTCAAATGAGCAGTTCTTTGGACCATACATCCCACAACTTTAAAATAAAAGTTCCATGATTTTCTTCTTTGGTTCTATATTTTCTACATGAACACAATATGGGAACTAAAAAGCTCTATTTATTATTTTCTTGGTTCAGAGACTTTTCAGTTCTTTCACTATTATACTTTAAAATGTCTCAGTTTCTATGCTTTACAAGAATCACAAGTCAAAATTGACTTCTTCCCAATAATTATCTAGTCCAAAGAATAGCTTGTTTCTTTTTATTTTAAAATTCTCAAGGTCTAATAATAGATTTCCCCTTCCTACAAATTCCATTCTACTTCCCATAGGCATTCTCTGGGACCTGGACATTTCTTTGTGCTGTTCCCATATTTTTTTTTACTTGCCTTGTTAAATAAAACAAGCCGCTCACATTCTGTCTTTGGCTTCCCAGAGAGGTTGCGGTTAACTTACTTTTGCTCCTTCCCTCCTGTGTCCCCAATCTCATATTCCTGAACACAGAAAACTTCCACTCACACTGACTTTTACTCTTAGCCTCGCATAATTAATAGTTATCAAATATGCAGAAGTAATGGACATGAACTCAAAGGAAAACTTCTTTGGGTTAGAGAGTCTCTCCTGTGTAGGGCTGCCTAACAGTGCAGACGCAGACATCCTGTCACCAAGAGCCATGAGTTGAGACTCCTACACAGAAGAAAGAGAAGATGCTGCCTGAGAATGGGCTCCTGCTGCAGCGACCTGCCGGGACCTACACGGGGAGGCCCGCAGGTGCTGCACGAAAACATTCTGACAAAATGGGTGGAATGAACGTCTCACATGCTCCGCCTCATATGTAGTACAGCACTGAGCTAACTTCTAGATATAATTTTGGAAGTTTCCAGAGACTCTAGCCTCAGTTTCTCACAGCAGTAACTTTGCAATTGAAGAATCTTGTCTGGAGTCTCTTCCTCTCCATCTCTCCTGTCCCTAATTCTTTCCATTTGCAAATTGATTCTAAAGTAAACAGTCTACACTCACTTTCTTGTCACCCGGTGTGACTGAGGTCTGAAGGAAGATAGTTAGTTCTCATGTTCCTGTTGTTTTTTAGCATAAATCTGCACCTCTAGGTCAGCTGTTAGTGAAAGGTTGGTTTCAATTAGAAAAAGATGAAGTGAGCTGACAGATTCCTTACTGTGCACATGATCAATAATTTAAGATCAGGCAAAAAATTAAAATGATCTTTTCTTTTGCAGAAGGTTGTATGTAGCTCCTTCAGTACATCTATTTTCTTAGTAGTTCTAAGTTATTTAAACTCAAAAATCATATATATTATGACATTCATATTCAAAAGTATTTGGAGGCATTTAGATTGAATTTACTCAAACATCTGTGAGAACTAGATGCGTTGATGAATCTGCTTAATATTGATTTTTCAAAATAAATTTATAATAGTATACATAACTCATTTATTCCCTATTAGTATGCATATGTATGAATAATTTGTTATTGATAACTCTATGAGATGTGTAGTATCATTATCCAAATTGTGAAGACAGCGAGGCAAAGATAATAAATAGCATCCATGTAGGTAACCATATGCTATATCAGTTACAAAAGTCCAATAAAATAAAACTCAAGTTATTTAATATAAAAGCTAAAAAAGCCCAACTTTTTTTAAAAAATGTATTCAGCTAACATTCAGTCTAAAAGTTCAAGTGATCAATTATTCCTCATTAGTGTTTGGCCCACAGACTTGAATGTTAAGTATTTATGTGGTATGAGTAAGCACTTGTTAACATCCTTGCTGTTCCTAATATTTTATGAGGTTCAGGAGACTATCACACTATGTGCTGCACAACATTTATCACTCTTACCAAATTCCTATATCAACACCTTTGTGTCAGTCTCATTTAGACTATTAATCACATTATCACCTGATTCTCACTCAATGTGACTCATTCTTTTACCCTGTATCTCCTGGCCAAATTTCTTTGAGTTCCTGCATTTTTCCAGTGAAATTCATACGATAAACATTTTTATAAAAATCAATGATTCTTCTAAAGGGTTTTGTTCAGTCAATAAAAACATAGGAGAATAGCACAGTAGCAATATGAATGATGAAGATTTCAAAATTAAA
>PVIR01025149.1:0-25167 GCA_004026965.1 Petromus typicus | reverse complement strand
TTTATCCAGTCTCCTGTTGATGGACACTTGGGTTGTTTCCAAGATGTAGCAATCACAAACTGGGCTGCTATAAACATGGGTGCACATATGTCACTGTGATAAGAGTCTTTTAATTCTTGTGTGTATATACCTAGCAGGGCAATGGCCGGGTCAAATGGGACCATCAATCCTAGCTTTTTGAGGATTCTCCAAACTGATCATGGACAGCTAATTCTAACCATTCTTACTATCTCAGAACCTATTGCTAATCATTGCTAATCATTGTTTAATAGTGACATGTACATGACCACATATCAGAGTTATAATTAAAGTGTTAATGTTCTTTATTTTTATGTTTTCCCCATCTTCTTAATTACATTGTAACTTTCTTGTGATGAGAATCATGTCTTCCATTAGTCCTCTGAAACTTTTCACCAAGCCTGGAAAAGCTGTGTGTCCAGTGTAGCTGTCTAGTAAACATTTATTCACTGCCTAAAAGAAGCAACTGACATCTCAGTCACGAATTCACAATGGCGCATAAATTTGTGGATTTAATTTTTATGCTCCTGTAAAAAGTGACATTTTCTAATCTTAGACAGGATCAACTTTTCCAATCAGTTAAGAACAGAAACACAGTGTCATCTATACTTGAGGCTGGTTAATTCTGCAGTAGCAGGCTTTTCAGGGTGTAAAAGTTAAAATTGTTTGACCACAATTATAAAGTGATATGTTCTCTTAGTGTGAATTTTTTTCATTTGCTGCTTTACAGCTTAGATTTGGGAAGTGTGGTGTCATCTTACCAAACCTATATCAACAACGATATGTTAGAAGAGCGTCTTCTAAGACAATACAAAACTTCAACCCAATATAGTGCACTTGTTAGAAGGAGAATGAGCATGAATCTGGATGTATCTGAATTCAAACCTTAGACCTGCCAATTGCTTATTTTGTGGCCTGGAAAGAGGAACTTATCCTCTCAGAATCATTTTAATTCTAAAATACAAATTTTTTTAAAAATAGCTAATTTCCAGACTGAATAAGATAGAGCCTTTAAAATGTTGTGTGCAGCTAGTATGAACATATGCCTTGCTCTGTCTTTCATTAAATTTCCTTCTATGATAGCTTCTGTTTTGTTACAGATTTGAGTTTCCACAATGAGAGGATGAAGGGAAGAAATTATGCAAATTGACTTCACAATCAGGTAGCAGCTGTAACAAGTAGCAATCTGCCTGGACTGCTGGTCCCCATTGCACCTTGGATGCCATGTTCCTGCTTCCACTTATAAATCCTCTTTCTTGGAAACTCAGTTAGCGTAGTTTGCTTTCTTTAGCTGAAACTAAGAAGTTCATTCTTACCCCCTTATGTGTTACTTGAGAATTTACCATTTAAATTCCAAAGGTAAGGGATTACTTCCTCTAAAGTGTACGAGTAGATCCCCCGTATCTCTAAGCTCACTGATGACCACACTAACATATCTGGCGTGTATTCACCTTGTGTGTTTTCCCTAACACACTTGTCCATGCTGACCCCACCTCTACACTCCCGGTCATTCATGAACAAGTCCTGTGTGCTCAGCCCACACTGCCAATTCCTCTGTTTAGTGTCAATAATCGTATTTGCTGAATGCATGAACTCTTTTAGAAAGATTGCTCTGTTCCCATCCAAATAAATCTCATTCCTCTCAGTGACCTCACAGCCACTGTCCTTCTGTGATGGGACCACTTAGTCACTGCATGCCTTGATGTATCCATGTCTTTTACTTCCTACTTGTTAGGCAGCTTTCTTAGAGCAAGGACAGGGCCTTGCCCAGGGAAGGGTCCACGCCACACTTCCTCAGACACCAGGTGGACACTCACGCTTACTCTCTGAAGAAACACAAACAAGAAACTGCTGATCAAATCTAATTTTTAAATCAAAAAATAAAATAAGAGACATTCCTATAAAAAGCCCTTTAGACCAAGAATTGAAAAATAGCTGGCAGTGAAAAAATAATGTACCATGGTATAAAGCAGTTGATAGTGGTAGCAAGTAGGATAGACTTGATTTGTGGTAATTTTCAAGTGTTAGTCTCAAACCTTTCAATTTATTAAAAGAGGTCTAAAACATGTATTTTATATAGTGTGTTTCAAACTTTTAAATTTTATGAACCAATTCACTAAGAAGAAAAAATGTATTTCACAAGCCAAACTTCCTGCATCTGTGGGTCAGGGAAGATCTATAAGATGCCAGGTTCCTAATTATTTTCTCAAGACTGACTGTAATATTTCCTAGTATCTCAGGGCTTATTGTGAGAAACATCCTTTGCTAGTGATATTTTTATTTATTTAGTTAGTTAGTTAGTTTTTAGTTTTTTAAAACAGGGTCTCACTTTGTAGTTCAGGCTGGCCCTGAACTTGCTTGTAGCCCAGGCTAGCTCCAACTTACAGCAATCCTCCTGCCTCTGCCTCCTGAGTGCTAGTATTACAGGTGTGAGCCATCACACCCAGCATTGTGATATGTGGTGCCCGGAATCGAACTCAGGACCTTGCGCTTGTCAAGCAGATGCCAGAACCATTGAGCTAAATCCCCAGCCCCTTGTGCTAGTGATTTTGAATTTCTGTGACCTGGGCACCATTGATCTGGGTAACATTCAGACATCTATTTTACAGAAAAGGAAACTGAGACAGCAGGAGATTACGTTGTACATATAACACTATCAAATGTCACATTCCATAAGCAAATCCAGGTTTCTTGATTAGCTTTGAGTTGTGAACAATTTTGAGCATGCTACTATTTCAGTTCTTTCTCCCCTAGTAATCTCTGAAATACTTGATCAAAGTAAAATCAAGAGGGAAAGCCAACAACCTCTAGAAGAAATCATGATGTCCCATTTGAGAAGCATGGTAGACTGAATTACTAGGAACTGGTGACTCCTTGGAAGTGGAGAGTACTTGTAGTGGCGTGATCAGAGACAGTGACTCAGAAAGCGAAGGGAGAAGAGTGATGTCATTAATCGAGATGAAGGATCGTGGAGGAAAGAGCAAATTTGGTGGTCATTGTATAATGGAGGGTATCGGCAACAGAAGAGATCTCAGAGGGCACCATGAGGTGGATACAGAGGCTGACAAGGTCAGGCTGTAATGCAGTGACAGAGATGACAGGGTGATGAAGGTTTGGGAGACAACTCAGCCCAGACATGTTGGCTTTCTGGGTCATAATCATGAGTCACAAAGAGAAAAATTACAAAATCAACTATTTTTCTGGAGGAAGACGGTGACGATGGGTTAGTACATAAAAGTCTAGTTGTTTCATTCTGAGTGGTATTGTGCTAGCACCACTAACTATTTTCCAAGTCAGTGGGATCCTACTTACACTATAAGGTATAATTAAAGCTGTCATATTTTCCAACTGTGTTGTGTAAAACACTAAAGATTTCGTTGCGGCTCCTCTTTCAACTTTTTATATCATTATATTTGTTTATAGTTTTTCTTTGTATTAGTACGTGTTTGCAGTATATGTTTCCAGTCCTCATGAGGAACACATAAATGTATATAACACAACTTCTTAAAAATTATCTTTATTGGTACATTATGAATACACATCATCATCACATTCAACATTAAGAGTTTGTACCAGAATATAATATGACTCGATTCTCATTTTTTCCCTTTTCCCTCACCCTGCATCCCCCACCCCCTATATACACAATCTTTGTTTTCTTTTTTCTTTATTATTACCACTTTCATTTTCCCCTCGTTAGTTATATAATGGAGTATTACTCTGCCATTAAAAATGATAAGGTTGAGTCATTCATACTCAAATGGATGTACCTTGAGGACATCCTCATAAGTGAAATAAACAGGTCACAGATGTGTAAATATATCTTTTCTCTGATATGAGAAGATGAAGTTGTAAATGAGTTGTAGTATGTATAGTTGATATTGTGAAGCAGAAAATATTTGAAAGGAAAGAGTGTAAGGGTAAATATAACACATCTTAATCCTCCTTTTCATCCCTTTCCCCCCCTTTTTTCAACTTTCCTTCCATCTCTTGATCCTTTTCCAACTAGAGATCTATCACTCTACTCTCCAATATTTGTCACTTATTTTGCTCTTTATTTATAATTTGGATTGTTCATATATGAATAATTATACAATATTTAAGCTCACGTATCTGATTTATTTCACTTAACATTATGATCTCAAGGTACATCCATTTTCCTGCAAATGACTCAAATTTACCTTTCTTTGGGGGCAGAACAGTACTCCATTCATATAAATTCTACCCTTTCTTCATCCATTCATCTGTTGATAGACACATGGGCCATTTCCAAGATTTAGTTATATGAATTATGCTAGTATAAATAGGTATACATGTATCACTGAAAGCTGATGTCTTTAACTCTTTGGGAAATATACCTATTGGGGAATAGCTGGATCAAACATGATTTCTCATTTTAGTTTTTTAAAGGAATCTCCACACGGATTTCCATAGTGGCTGTACTAGTTTACATTCTCACCAAACTTTTAGAAGAGTTCCCTTTCCTCTGCAGCCTTCCCAGCAACTGTTATCCCTTGATTTCTTGATGATGGCCAATTTTTCTTGAGTAAAATGGAATCACAGTGTTGTTTTAACTTACGTTCCTCTCATGGTTCCTCTCATGCTCTCATGAGCATTTCTTCACGTATTTATTGACCATTAGTACTTCATCCATGCAGTACCTATCCATCTATTCATCTCTCTTGCCCTTTGGGTCTTTTCTTTTGAGAGGTCTAATTTATTTTTTGAGTTCTTATATATTCTAGATATTAGTACTTTGTCAAGAATAGCTGGCAACTTTTTTTCCCATTCCATAGGTTGCCTTTTCATTTTGTGGATTTTTTGTGGTTGGTTGGTTAGTTGGTTGGTTTTGCTGTGCCGAAGCTTTTTAATTTGATATGATCTCACCTGATTTTTAGCAGTATTTCCTGCGCAACCAGGGTTCTGTTCAGAAAATTCTTCTCTGTGCTTATGACTTTAAGAGTTTTATCTATTTTATTTTCTGGCAAGTTAAGTGTTTCTATTTTAACATTTAATCCTTTCATTTATTTAGACTTTAGTGCACACTGAGAGAAAATTCAATCTTCTACAGGTAGATAATAAATTTTACCATCGCCATTTATTAAAAAGGTCATCTTTCAACCAGTGTCTGTTTTTGGCCCCTTTGTCAAAGATCAAATAGTTAAACGTGCTTGGGGTTGATTCTGCATCTTCTCTTCTATTTCAAAGCTCCCCATGTCCTTTTGGTGCCAATAGCAGGGGTTTTTACCACTGTAACCCTCCAAATATGGTAAAGTAATTTAACATAGAGACAAGTAAGTCATATATAACCCCAACTAACTATGATCTTAAAAGATCCACATTATATTCAAAATTCTGAAAGTATAACACAAGAAAAAAATCTTAAAAGCAGATAGAAAAAAATCTCTGAATCATTTATAAAGATATACCCTTTATATAAGCATATTTTTCAACACAAACTTTAAACATCAAGAGAGCTTGAACTAATGCCCTGAAACAAAACAATTTCCAACACAGGCTGATATCTTCTGAAAAACTATCTTTCAGAAAAGACACAGAAATAAAATATTTTCATGAGTAGAGCACCCAAAGAAATTTATAACCACTAAACTTGTACTCCAAAAAGCTACCTTGGATATCCTAGAGATAATGAAAGTAACAATGCCAAAAAGTCTAATAAAATGAAAATACTAATACTCTGAAAAAGGAAGACAAATAGAATGTCAGAAAATGAGAAGATATCCCGTTTCCAGATGAGCAGAACTAATATGGTCAAAATGAACATAGAGTATTTGAAAAATTGATATACATATTTAATGTAAACTCAATCAAAATACCAACAGCATTCTTCACAGAACTGGAGAAAACAATATTAAAGATCATATGGAGCCAGAAGAGAAAAGCAGTTTGTGTTAACAAGAGCAAAGCAATTATCATGATAATCCTGGACCAGAAGACTAGAGGAGCTGTTTAAGGCACTAAGAACACTTAAAAGATCAAATTCTAGACTCCCATCCTAAGCCAAGCCTTTAATATATTTTTGACAGGTTGGGTTTCTCAGTTACCAGCCCCAGTAAAAACAAACTCCGTTGCTTTTACTCTATCACACAAGAAAGAAAACTAAGAATTTTCTGGAGATGCTTTGGTCAATACAAAGTACAAATAACATGATTTATAACATAATATTAATGAAGTTAATCCAGGAGTCCTAATTACAGAAAACACACTGCTAGTATCTATACACCTTAGTTGAACACAGAGAAAGGAATGAAATTCTTAGACTAGGATGTATATTTTATAATTTATGCCTATTATTTCAGCAAATTAAGTCCTTTACTGTGTGTGCACATGTACACACATACTCAAATCCTTTAGCTACAACATACAAGCATGCTGTTTAATCACAGCACTAAGACTTGATTGTCAAGGACTCACAAGATGAAAGACAGAAAACTGTGACAGCTGCCTCTCAGTTTGATCTCATCTGCTTGAAGTCATTCACCCCCATGCAGAAAAAACAGCATCCACAGGCCCAGCAAGCCAGTGCTATCCCTGTTTGCTTCCCGGGCTACTGACTCATTTTTGTGGATCAGCTTCCCTTTATTTCAGTCCATCTTTAGCTTTGTTCTCCTTTTACTTCTGCTCCCTAATAGTGCTGTGTGTACTGATCAGATTTCTGATCATTGTGATGAAACACCCAAGACAATCTGTTTTCAAGAGAAGCCCAACATTCTCTCAAGGACCAACTACAATAAACTCATTCCCTTCCACAATTCCCTGCCTTTAAAACATTGTACCACCTCCCAATAGGGCTACAGGCTGGGGATCAAGCCTACAACTTGTGAGCCTTTGGGGGACATTTACCCAAATGATAGCACATTGCCTCAATTTATTAAATCCCAAAGAGGATTGAATTTGGTTGGTAGGTCACTATCTGTACTGGAATCCCCTTGTGGTATGTCATAAAACATTAGAGTATCCTACAGGAAGACAGAGATTTAAAAACAGATAAATCCCTCTACTGAGTATATATCCAAAGGAAATAAAAGTAGCATCTCAAAGTACTTTCATGTTCACTGAAATATTATCCACGGTAGCTGAGAGGTGCAGTCAACCGAAGTGTCATCAGTGAGTGCATGAATATAGAAGATAGATCTATTGTACAGTGTGGTGACTAGGTAATAACAATGCATTGTGCACATGAAATACACCTAGTAGATTTTAAGTATTCTTACCTCATGCCAGGTATGGTACTACATGTCTATAATCCTGCTGAGGCAGAATTCACAAACTTCAGCTCGGCCTAGAAAAAGAAAAACCTGAACAAGTATCCTTATTACAAATGACTGGGAGTATGTGAGGTACAGTATATATATGTTGACGGTCTTGCTTTAGCTATTTTATAATGCATACACTATCAAGATATTATGTTGCATAACATAACTATATAAAACACCTTTCAACTAAAAAAGTGTTTAAAGAAAAACAAACTGAGAGGATAAAGCAAATGGAAAGACTGTATGAGGAAAGAAAACTTTGAAAATCTATACAAAATAAGATAAAAATGCATCTGTGAAATACAAGTATACTGATATAAAAAGAATATTCAGAAATTTTGAGAGTGCTCTGGAAAAGAATTATGAGATAGTAGTCGAGTTACAGTGAATGAGTTAACAGTGATGATAAAGTGAAATACTAAACATATTCAATTAATCTGAAAAGACAAACAATTGTAAAAATAAACAATGATTAAATGGGACACAGAAAACCACCATATAATTGTAAATTTAAATCCAGCCAGATAGAAATAAAATGTCCAAACACTTCAATTAAAGAGTAAATTTTTCAGTCTATATTTAAAAAAGACACAGCTATATATAGATATAAAAAAGATATAAAAAGATAAAAAAGATATAAAAAGATATAAAAAACGATACAGCTATGTAAAAGAAACTACTTAAAATGTAAAAGTAGATAAATTAAAAGTAAACAATGAAAAAGATAGCAATTAAACCTTATAAAAAGAACACAAGGGAACATTTTGCTATAATTAAAGTGACTCAAAAATTAATTAGCTGTACATTACCAACTTTACCAGATTAAATTTTAAGGGCTTTTTATTTTTTTTTTTATTTATTTTTTTTTTTTTTAGGTTTTTTGAGACAGGGTCTCGCTTTGTGGTTCAGGCTGGCCCGGAGCTCAGCCTCAAACTCACATCACAATCCTCCTGCCTCTGCCTCCCGAGTGCTGGGATTACAGGCATGAGCCACCACGCCCGGCACTGTGGTATGTGGTACTGGTTGCTGCTGGGTGTGGGTCTCCACACCCAGTATTGTTATGTGGTTACCGGGGAATTGAACCCAGGCCCTTGCGCTTGCGAGACAGGCGCCGGAACCACTGAGTTAACTCCCCGGCCCAATTTAAGGGCTTTTTATTATATGTAATTTCCATCTTCATGAAGTGGATGTCTAAAAATTGAAAAAGTTATATAAATTAAAAGCAATAGCAAGATTGGCATAAATACTATGAAAATCTCTGAGAGAAGACAAGAACAACCATGTAAATAATAGATCAAAACTCAGAAAATTAGAGGAATAATTTAAAAATACAAATAATGGTTGTGTTCTGAAAGAAAATGGAGGGGAAGTTCAAGCACAAAAATATTAACAGACTGAAATGTAATTACAAGAATTTAAAATAGTGGCACAGCTAAAATAAATACTAAGGAAATCTTTCAGAGAGAAAGGAAAATAACTATATAAACAGAAGAATAAAAATAGAAAAAGTAAAAGGATTAATTCAGGAAACACAATTAAAATATAATCGGTGTGTTCCAAAACAGAATCCAGAAAGAAGGAATCCAAATCAAATTCAAATGAATGTTAACAGATACAAAGGGTACAAGTCAACAGAGGACCTGCCCAGCACGATGGATGAAAACTGACCCCATTTACTTTACTGTAAAATTTCAGACACAGAAGGAAGAGTGTGTGCACGTGAATGCATGCACACACACACACACACAAACACACACACACACACACACACACACACACACAAACACACACAGTCTTCCAGAAAGAATATGTCACACACATAATCAATCAAAAATAATGCTAGTATACTGGCTTCTCATTAAGAGCAGAAGCTATTAAATGGCAGAGTAATGACTTTTGAACTGTGAAGGAAAATGATTTGCCACTTAACACTCTGTATCCAACAGAAATATCAGTAAAGGTGGGATAAATATATTTTAAATATGCAAATTCCAAAAAATTCTATTTCCCATCCTTTCTATTTCCAGTAGTGCTGAAGAATGTGATCCACTAAAGTGAAAAGACAGACTCAAAACTGAAAGAAAAAGACTACAGCCCCCACTCAAGTGAAAAGCAAATGAATTCCAGGATGAGATCCAGGAACAGCTGGCGGTGTGACCGGTCGGGAAGCCCATCGTCTACACTGAGTGAGTTCCAAGTTCCTGGGAAACTTACTGTCCCAGGAAGAAACTGCAACATTATCTGTTGTGCCCATAAGAGATTTAGACAACCACGAGAGAATAAGAGGTTATTACTTTTTATAAAAATATTAAAAATGTTTTAAAAGAAGATAATTATTAGTCCTAGGAAAAGCAAAATGTGACACCTATATAGAAAAATAATCATAAGATATACTGTTACTCAAGTGTGACCATTTTTGTAGCAATCCTTTGTTAAGTGCTGAATGTGAGTTCAACCAAATATGTAAAAATTGTAAAACTATATTGAGAAGACAGATGTGTATGGGCTTGGGATGAGCCAGGAGGGGAGTGGACAGGCGGGAAGCTCCACCCTCCACCGCGAGAAAACTATGGAAAAAAATGGTTAAAACTGAAATATCCATAACCAGCAAGACACATAGGTAGGGACGTGCAAAAATGACAAAATGTCTAAAAACAGGTAAAAGTGTTTGTCTCTTGACAAAGGAAAATGACTTTTGATTTTTTGTTGTTTCTTTCCATACCAGGTATCAAACTCAGAACCTTGACAGACAGGTGCTGAAACCACTGACCTAAATCCCTGGGCCAAGATTGATGTTTTAGACACTGAGCCCCATAGATGTTGGACTCTCTCAAAAACGTAAATGTGCAGCTTTCAAGAACATTTTTAAAAACTAAAAAGATATTTTTAACTATGCACAGGCAAATGATGAGAGCATAGAAGCTCTATAAATGATGAGATTATAGAGCTTCTATAAATGATGAGATTATAGAAGTGATGATGGTACCAGCTCTTTCCCAACCTCTGGATCATTCCTTTCATTGAGAAGGGGTAGTAAGAAAAATACAACTAGAACAAAAATAGCAAAAATCAATAATCATAATAGCAGGTTGTCGAATCACTAGTTACACTACTTCAGAGATGAGTATAGTACTTGTTCTGAGCAGCTCAGCTACCGAGCTCAGAATATTAAGCCTCGAACATTTTAACACTACAGAATTAAAAACAAGGCAAATGAACAGGAAAATAATCAGGATGCGAGATAACAAGCAAATCAAATCAAATCTTCATTAGAAGGTAATTAGGACCAAGCCCTGAATAATTCCATACCCGCCCCAGGGTGCTAATGATATAAATTGGAAGTATCATTAGTTTTTCTTTTTGTATGTGAACTATTCCTACCACATCACTACTTGTCGCTTTTGCCTTTTGTTTTTCTTAAAAATGTTCAAATATTCTTTGACCATGGGAAATTATCAAAAATCAAACATATCATTTCATTCAACCAAGATCACCTGAATCTACCAGAGGAACTGTGGCAGGGCTGCCTGACTCCACCTCTCTTTACGCTTCATCCTGGACTTTGAAAGGTCAAATGTTAACTTACAATAATTTAGCTTAGCTCAGTCCTGGAACTTGTCTTTTTGACTCAGTCTCTACTGGCCATACAGGCATGAGCTTATGGAAAACTGAGAATCTTTTTATAATATTAGCTGTCGGGCTCAAGCTCTGGTTATTATTTTACCTACTGGGTAGGTAAAAATTAGAACAAAGAGCATCCTTCGTATCTATTAGGAGCTGGTGTGTTGCTCTTCTGCTTCACAACTCTCTCTTCTGTGGATTTACCCCCGAAAAAAGCAGATGTGGAGGAGGTAATACTGTTAATTAATTTTATTTTGACTTTAAAGTTAAAATAGGAAAGCAGACTAGAGTTTAATTAAAAAGGGCCTGACATTCACTCCGGCATCTTCCTGTGTTACCACTGTGTTAGACCATTTGTATAGTATTATCTGTTAGACCATTTGTATAATACCATCTCTCATTCTCCAGATGACTCTTCAAAATAGCTTTATAGCTGTGGTTTACAAGTGAGCATGCTGCCGCTCTGGGTAATACAGTCTTCTCTCGACCTCCTAACAAGCCACCTAAACAGATGACTTACCTGAGTCCCATCATCTCTGAGTCAATATTAATAATCACCCACTAGCTTGAAAGGAGATGGATCCTGGGAATGGTAAATTATAACCACCTCACTGTGCTGTCACAAGGATTCAATAAACATGACATTGAAACTCAAGCACCGAGACCAGCACCTTAAGAATAGTGTTTACTACATGTTAGCTCTTAATGTCATTGTTTCTATCATCAGATACTCTACAGGATACCCTACATGGTGTTCCTTTCTTCTGCTTTTTATTTTCCCTTCTCCATTGGATGAAAGGAAGAGTAATGCAGTATGGTATAAAGTAGAAAGAGGTGGCTCCATGACTTAAGAGAGTTACTAGAATAAATGCTCTTGGTCCAGATCTTCTTTGCTAGTTGGTGCACAATGACTGCAGGACACAGTCTGTTCAGGAATTCACTGCCAGGATATTTAATAGGAAGTAGTGGTAAATTCAGAAGCTATTTTCCTGACTAGCTTAGTTCTTCCATAAGACACAGTACTCCAGGTATTGTGATTCTTGCTGTGAGTGGCCAGAACCAGCAGCATTAATAAAAGGATGTTATGGGCTGGGAATCTAGCTCAGTGGTTCCGGTGCCTGCCTTGCAAGTGCAAGGACCTGGGTTCAGTCCCTGGTAACCACATAACAATACTGGGTGTGGAGACTCATGCCCAGCAGCAACCAGTACCACATACCACAGTGCCGGGCGTGGTGGCTCACGCCTGTAATCCCAGCTCTCGGGAGGCACAGGCAGGAGGATTGCTGGGATGTGAGTTGGAGGCTGAGCTCAGGGCCAGCCTGAACTACAAAGCGAGACCGTGTCTCAAAAAACCTAAAAATAATTTAAAAATTAAAAAAAATAATAATAAAGGGATATTATTTAAACAATGGACCCTCGCTCACTCCCTTCTCTCCATTGTGGACTGAAGAGAAGAGACGAAGGCACGCTGATCGCGTTCCCGCCAGAGAAGTAATTTTAGAGGGAAATGGTGGGTCTGGTTTTGAAAACATGTAGGGTATCAAGGTATAGATTATTAAGTAGTCAGGATACAGCTAGACGTTTAAGGGGACAAGACTGAAGACTTGCCACAAGTGGAACTTCATGCTTCAGAATGTTTTCAGCATCAAAAGATGTCTTAAGAGAATATTTAGAGGAACTGTTTGCAGACAGTAAACCATCTTCACTTCAAAATATGTTAAAACATTACTCTAGAAACATGGATTATATTATGCTGGACTCTCACAAAATTGCTTTAATTCAATTGAGTCTTATCCACTGACTAAATGTTTAGTAAGATACAGATCCTGGAAAACCACAGTGCTACATCTTCTGGAAGGCATGGAGGATTTAATTCACATCGTCTGGAGGCTCCTCACTTCATCCTGAGAAGAGCTCTTCTTCACCTCAGTAGTAGAAATGGTCGTATTTTAAAATAATTGTGTTATATCTCACAGTATTTTTGGACTGTGTAACCATGATGAGATTCTACCATCCTCTCGCAGCCTCAGAATCAAATTTGGGATTTTTTAAAAATCTTTATTGGTACATTACATATATGCATCATGACTGCACTCCATATTGGAGATTTGTACCAGTATAAGACACAACTTAATTCTCATTTTTTATTGGGCTCACTTCTTGTGTCAGTCAGGTTTCTGTCACTGTGACGAACTGTCTGACGGAATTCAGGTTCAAAGATAAAATGGGATTTTTTTGGCTCATGGTTCCAGAAGTTTTCAGGCATGGGTTTGCTGGCTGCATTGGTGTGGGCCTGGGGCCTTGCAGAGGAATGCTGCAGCCATCAGGGTAACCAGGAAGCAGAGAAGGAAAGAGCCTGAGGAAGGAGCCAGACATCTTCCCCAGGCTCACTCCCCTATGATCTACTCCTTCGACCAAAGCCCACATTCTGTCACCATCACCTCTGTATGACACCGTTGCATTGTGAGCTCAGCAGTGGGCTAAATCACTGACAGCTAGAGGCCGTGTCGTGCAGTCACATCTCGAGGGCCACCTCACAATCCTGCTTTATTGGGGGTGAAGTCCT
This sequence comes from Petromus typicus, assembly GCA_004026965.1. Lineage (NCBI taxonomy): Eukaryota > Metazoa > Chordata > Mammalia > Rodentia > Petromuridae > Petromus > Petromus typicus. The sequence continues at coordinate 11,685 of PVIR01025149.1, read as the reverse complement.
CAATACATGTGTCTCTGAAGGGACATTTTATTTTAAATCACAACACTTCTCAGAGGTCATATTCTGTTTTCCTTCTTATTTTTCTTTGCTCCTTTCCCTTAGATTTATTTTTGTGCTACTCATAATAATCTGTATCCTTCTTGGCAATTTAAAAACATCCCTGAGACAAGATACATCATTTTAAAAGTTCTGATGTATTTGTTCATGTCTCTTTAGAAGTCATGATTCTTCATCCCATTGGAGGAAGTCACGGAAGAGGATGAGATATCCCATGTGAGTGCTTCAAGAAAATAAGTTATCTATATTTGAGGGGGAACAAGAGGAAGAACTGGTGAAGGAGATGAGAAGGAATCATGGGGTGACCCCGAGAGATGAGTGGCCCAGGTGCTAAGGAGGGAAAGTTAAAGAGGTTCAGATTCTGAACAGAGGTGACCATGATGTGGTCCGCAACATCTATTTATAGATAAACTAGGAGCAACCTCGTTGACTTGGTGGAGCCAGTTGCCCAACTCCTAAAGAATGAGCTAAGGCAGAAAACAAAGGGAATTCTGTGAGTTATTGGAATGCAAATGGTAGAGAAGATAAGAAAAGAGATCTAGAGGTTGACTTGTGATCAGAGATGACATTGGTTTTCATACAGGTGAGATTTAGACTAGTGAAGAGACAAGTGAGGGCTGAACTGAGAGGACAGAATTAAAGAACAGGAAAGATGAAAGCAGTGAGTCAAAATGGGATCAGTAGCACATGCCTGTCATCACAGCCCTCAGGAAGCTGTGGCAGGAGGACTGCTATCAGTTCGAGACCAATTTCAGTTGCACAGTGAGCTCAAGATCAGTCTGAAATATCCCACAAGATGCTGTCTCAAAAAACTAAAAATAAATAAATTGATAGGTCAGATTTGGGGTGATTAAAGGTTAGGGGCTGAGACTGAATTAAAGGTCTCAGAAGTGATGCGGCTGACTGGGCCCAGCAGGTAGCCCTGAAGACAGCCAGAAAACACAGATGAGATCTTTTGAGAGTGATGAGTTTGATGTCTCACACACATGAAGAGTAAAGTCACCTAAATTTCCATCATGGCTGGGAAGACTATGATCCAAACTACAACCCCTTCTGTAGATGAGGAGCGGGGATGACAGTCAGTAGGCAGCTACCTGGAGGCAAGGAGAGAGGCAGAGTCTGAAAGAGAAGGGGACGCTAGTCACAGGTGGGAGAGATGATTAACCGAGGTTAACGGCAGTATCGGAGAGTCCAGGGCTGCCTGGAGAAGGCTGCGGGCGCTGTACATGGGAGGCCTCGGCAGAAGAGGCCTGAGGGAGGTGCCGACGCAGAGAAAAGTGGAACTTCAGTTAGGACGAGAGGGCCAGAGGCCAGCCGCCCACGCTAACGATTATTGTGCTGAGAAAGGCCCGAGATGAGCCTTAACGAGGAAGAATCTGTATTATCCATCCCACACACTCTTGAAGAAGTACTGATGATCACAATGCACTTATCTTCCAATAGACACTTCAAAAGTGTGAAGCGTTAGAAAGGTCATTTGAAAATAAAGATGTAAATGAGTTCTAGAATAGTATGATATATATTGTGAAATAGAAAATGCTCAAAGTAAAATAGGGTGAAGGGGGAAAAATAATGAGATTATAACAAAAAAGAAAGGAAACAAATTTTATGTATGTAGGGGGGTGGTAGGGTGGGTAGGGCTATGGGAAAAAATGAGAATTAAGTTGTGTGTTATACTGGTACAAATCCCCATTGTGGAGTGCAATCATAATGTGTATATGTAATGTACCAATAAAGATTTCAATAAATAAATTTTAAAAAAAGAAAGTTCATTTGAAATGTGAAAATGCAGAAACTACCTCCCCAAACAAAACACTAACAACTGCCACAGTGTTCCTTATACACTGTGTCTCTTGCGTTCCTTTCCAAGGAGGAAGAGGGGTGAATAAACGACCACATCACCAGTATCTGTCTCATTTGTCTGGGTGAAGCACGGGGAAATCAGTGCTTCTCAGACAGACATTAATAAATGAGTAGTCCTATTAGTAAGAGGGTGACTAATTCCTTCCTTTCGGAAGTCATGGCATGAACTATGTGAAGAGCTCATCTGAGGTCTGAACTTGTCATTATCTCCTCATAAATCAGAAGATATCAATATGTGAAACTGGTTTATAGTTGTTTTAAATGAGCTCTGTGCTTCTTATGTTGCTAAAGAAAATACTGATTACTAGTGACAGTCACTCAGACATTCTACTAGTTCTCGGAGAGTATTGAAAGTGAAATACAATGTCAGTTAGTGTTTCACATGGAAATAAAACTTCAAGATATTTGGGAGGAAAAGAAATTCAAGACATCTGATTTTTCCATGAAGATAATTTTAGGGTTGTATGTGATCACACTTACATGTTACATAGTTTTAACTCAAAGCTTTGAATGTTGTACAATCTGAGTAGCAGCCAGACTCATAATAAATTTTAAGACTTCTAAATTTAAAAAATAGTAGCTTCTTGCCAAAATAAATTTTTTTAACTGCTGAACTAATTTCTACATGAAAATTATATTATATCCATTGTATATTTCAAAGTTCTTATTCTCATAATGATTAGTGTATGGTCAATGCAATATCAAACTCTGCCATTTTGCTATTATTTTTGCATTAATGTAATTTTTAAGATTGACTTTATTAGTAATTTTATGCATACAATATGATCATACTTAACATTGAGAACTTATACTTCTACATGACATCTCTTGATTCTCATTTTTCCCATACCTCTGCCCTCCCTACAAGCCCTGCCCCCATATGCATAAGCTTTGTTTCCTTTTTTTACTATCAAGTTTTTTTCTTTCCCTCTTTTACTTTCCCCTATCCACTCTTTCTCTTCCTTTTTTACATATTTTCTTCCTATTTTGCATGACTTATCATACATTCTGGCATTCATTTACACTTACGGTTTTTCATATTAGAGAAAAGATATGGTACAGCATATTAATGTAATTTTTAAAGTGCTTTTTTTTTTTTTTTTTTGAGACAGGGTCTCACTTTGTAGCCCAGGCTGGCCTTGAACTTTCCTCTTGCCTTGGCCTCCTAAGTGCTAGGATTACAGGCATGAGCTACTATGCCCAGCATTTAAAGTACTTAATTTTCTATACAGTTAAAAATTCAATGGTTATTTCCATCAGATGAGATCAGGTATGTGTAAGATGATATGACCGTAGACTCTATCAAATTAAATACACTTTATAAAAACTATTTTGATATAAAAAATGTCATTTTTTTCAATACATCAATCTATTCCCAAATTAGATAGACCCTGGAAGAGTTAAATTTTAGTATTTGTACGTTTGACTTGTAATACTTATGTTTTTTCTATCACTGTCGTCTAACTTTTAAATCTATATGCATCATTTTGAGTACATAACTCAGAGTAGAAGTAATCATTTAAAACTAGCATGCTTCACTGGATGTGGTGGTGCATGCCTGAAACCCCAGCACTAAGGAAGCTGAGGCAGAAGATACACCATAAATTCAAGGCCTGGGCTACCTAGTGAGTTAAGGAACAGCCTGAACTACATAGTGAGGCCCTGTTTCAAAAACAAAAAACAAATCAACAAACAAAAAAAAACTTGTTTTGTTTTGTTAGTTTTTTTTTGAGACAGGGTCTCACTTTGTAGTTCAGATTGGTCCTGAACACAGCCTCAAACTCAGCAATCCTCCTGCCTCTGCCTCCCAAGTTCTGGGATTACAGGCATGAGCCACCATGCCCAGCACTGAGGTATGTGGTCCTGATTACTCGTGGGCATGAGTCACCATGCCCGGCTTTGTTGTATATGGTTAACCAGGGATTGAATCTCGGACCTTGTGCTTGCAGGGCAGGTGCCAGAACCACTAAGCTAAAACCTGAGCCCCCCAAAAACTTGTCTAAAGTAGATACTCTTGAAATATATAAGTAAAAGCTCTTCTATTTACTAATGTTTTTTGCAGGGAATATTTCAAAGCAGAAATATAAACCATATGTGGGGAATACTCTGCAAAGAAGTTAGTCTTTAAAATGTATACTGTATTTAAATAAACCTTTTCTGGTCCCCTCTCCCTCCTGCCTGGCCTGTCTCATGCCACCACCTTCCCACCAATCTCCTTATCTCAACTTCTACTTTCACTGGCAGTAAAATCTGAGTGCTGGGCTGGGGATTTAGCTCAGTGGTTCCGGCACCTGTCTTGCAAGTGCAAGGGCCCAGGTTCCATCCCCAGTAACCACATACCATACTAGGCGCGGAGACTCAAACCCAGCAGCAACCAGTACCACATACCACAGTGCCAGGTGTGGTGGCTCACGCCTGTAATCCCAGCATTTGGGAGGCAGAGGCAGGAGGAATGCTGTGATGTGAGTTTGAGGCTGAGCTCAGGGCCAGCCTGAATTACAAAGCGAGACCTTGTCTCAAAAAAAAAAAAAAAAAAAAAAATAGAGAGAGAGAAAAAAAATTCTGAGTGCTTACTTTTCTGACTTATTGCATTGATATCATGCTAAAAATAAGAATAACTTAAGATGTTCCACAAACCCAGAATGTTTCAAAATTTTTCATTTTTCCATACCATTGGGATAAGACTCAGCCTGACATAAAAAACAGCCATTTTGTTAAAAATCTCCACTTTGTATCCTGTAACTTCCCTGCAAACCTGGTACTTGCCTCTTTGGGGACTGTCCACCCAAACAATGTACACAGCCGCAGACTATGTTTTTAAAATGTACTACTCTTTAGTAACCAGTGATCTAATTGTTACTATTGGCTTCTGTAATGACTTGCTTCTGCACTGTAACAAAAGGAATGATCTAATCACTTCTGCATAGAAACTTCTTGGTAATGGGGGGGGGCAGTAGTAGATTTTGCCTTTAAATATTGTGCATTAGTCTTAGTAGGTACCTTCTCTCACCTGGAACGATGGACCCCAGTTGGGTAATAAAGCTCTTGTTTGGACTTTGAAATCATGTCATGTCTTGAGAGAGTGTCTCAGTGGGACTTGGTCTCAATATTGGGGGCTCATCTGGGATTTCTCTGAGCTGACAGCATTGGAAACTTGCTGCTAGTAGGGCCGTCTATGGCACACTTGATTTTGAGACCACCCTGACGCATTCCAGGGCCCCCAGTCCGGTAACCACAGATGGAGACACACAAGTTTTGGTTCTGCCACCAGGAGCTTTTATCAGGGAAAAGCCTCTAGCAGTAAAAAAACTTTATGGTCTCTGAGACATGATAGGGTGGACAAGAGGAAGTCCCACCTGACATATTACTCCTCTGTCCAGGGTGCTCACTCGATAGCATGAGTCACCCACTGGTTAGAATGACACTGGGGGTTCAAGACCCTTTTGTGGCCCCTCAGATAACATTTATCTGGTGCCGTGTTCGTATTGTTTGTCTTCTGCTCAGTGTTATCTTTGTCCCTGGGTGACAAGCACAGCTCACTGGTGTGGAGCTGGGTGTGGAATGTGAGTACCTAATGGGCCACTCTTGGTAAACTGGTAGCCCATAATAATCTCTCTCCCCACAGGTCATCTAAATCTTCTACCTCCCCTGGGGAAGCCCAGCCAGAGGGAAAATTTGTGTCACTCTCTAATCTCTCTCTTTAAGTCTGTTTTACTGCAAAAAAAGAGATTGCATTCTCCAGAAATCTACAGAGGTGGCTCTGAGTCCTGGGAGAAAGTCTTCTGCTGCTGCCACCGCCAGCTACAGAGAAAACCACCTGCCACCTGCCAGAGCGCCTGCCTCCCACTGCACTGCACGCCCCCCCCCCCCCCCCCCCCCCCCCCCCCCCCCCCCCCCCGCATCAGAGGCTCTCAACCTCAAGCCTAGGGTAGTGTTTAAAGGCACTCCTGCCCACGGCCCAGCACAACTGGGACCTGAATACCGACCATGGTAAGAGGGAACTAAACACATACCGTCAGGTACTTTTGGGGAAAGACTCCAACAGGTGAGTTAAAGGTGAGTGCAATTAAACAAGAAAAAATGGAGTTTCCCGTTCTTGGAGAGGATTTCAGAAGCCTACTGGGTCATATTGACCTGGAAGCACCAAGAACACGGTTGTTATAAATTTGGCATTTGTTTTTCAGTCAGCCCCAAATATTTTTTTAAAAGAGCAAAAGTTTCAAGGAAAGAGCAGGTCTGAGCTCTTGGGTTCAGCCCAAAAGGTGTTTAATAAAAGGTTAAAAAAAAAAAAAAAAGCTGTCACCAAGAAAACTTGAAAAATAGGCAACTATCGCTGCCTTAGAAAGGCACAAGATCAGGAGTTCAATAAGGTCACAAAAAGTGGCCTGAGATGCTGGGCACACACAGCCAATGCTGCCCACAGCTTAACTAAGCCCACACACACACTGGCTACGCAGTACACACACAGCAGTGCCAAACTGAGCACCACCAAGGAGGGGACATGCCAGTCCTGCTGTGTGCCAGGAGACATGCTGGACCCACATGCTGGGTACCATGGCGGGGACGTACTAGCTGCACTGAGCACCACGACCCCACCTTCACTGCACCCAATGGAGAGAATGGGGGCACAGGGAGTGGCAAACCTCACCTACTCAGGCCTCTGCACCCACCCGCAGTGTCCTGCCTAGCTGCTGGGGCTGTGCTTGTGACTGCGAGTGGCTGTGCTGATGTCATTACTTCATCTATCACCAACTGTTGCTCCAGCAACCCAAACCAGGTATGTGAGAACTACAGACAAGTTTTTCCCAAACCAAGTCTACCAACTAAATACCTTCTTCCAGAGGTGACAGTGCTTGACTAAAAATGTGTGGTTATTGATTTGGATAAAACATTAGATGCACAGTTCATTTAAGACTATCAGTAATACTGATTTTATTGTTCCTTGGAACTGTCCACCAGACATCTGTGCTGAAACAGCCTCACTAAAAAGAAGTAAGTACAAACCCTGTGGCTAACCTCCTGGGACACTAGGGTATCCTCTGGGCTCCAACTCATCAAAAAATCCTGTCTGCGGATCAAATCACCAGAATGACGAGAAGCAGGGGGGCCTGTAGACATTTGTTCCAGGCACCAGGAAAAACTCGATTCTGAGGTAACCAGCCAGAAAAACACTGAGAACTAGACTTCACTGAGGTAAAATAAAGTAAAAACTGGTATAAGTACTTGCTTGTTTTTGTGGACACTTTTTCAAGATGGGTAAAACTCTAACTGGCCAGAGACTGCTACAATAAATGTTACTTCAAAAGCTCATTCCCAATTAATTCCCTCCCTTGTTACCTGGGGTCTGACAATAGCCTGGCCTTCACGGCTCAAATATCCACATTTTTGGTAAAGGCCTTAAATATTAAGTGGGAATTACATTTTGCCTATCACTCACAAAGCTCAGGGCAAATAAAGAAAATAAATAGAACCTTTAAAAAGACTTGATTTAAAAACTGGCAGTAGGTGGCTTGATTTATTCCTTCTTGTCTTGTTACAAATCAAATAAACTACCTTAAAGTTATATATGGGAGACCATCACCACTTCTCCCTAAAGTGAAAATAAGTTTACTAATTTATTTGGTCCAATCCCTGCAAGCCCTACAGGACATCCAGCTTGAGGTCCACAACGGTGTTCATATTAGGATACAAGACCTTGTTCTTGTCCTTGTCCACAGACACCCCTCCAAAACTCTTGAGCCTCACTTAAAGAGACCATATCCCTTATCCTGTGGTATGGGCAACTTCCTTGGCATTCAAAGTAGCTATCATCATGGCCTGGATCCACCACTCTCATGCCAAGCCAGTGCTTCTGAAAGACGCCATCCAAGGAAGATGAGAGGTCCTCAGCCAAGCAGGCACCCTTCAGATAAGACTGAGCTGAGAGACAAGGCCACAGTGATCTTGATTGTACAAGGAGGATATAGAGGACTATAGAAAGGAAATACTGTTAAACCTTAGCGCCACAGGTGAAAAATTGAGACAGAATAGTCATGCCTTTGACCTGTCATTTTCACGTCTAACAGTTAACAGGTGGCATTGGTAATGCACAGTAAAAAAAAAAAAAAAAGGTGTGTTAACTGCAAAAGGTCACAATGAGATAGGATCTGCCATTACTTATGACCATCATTTGGCTGGAGGATTCATAACATATTTCCCTGTTTGGTGGTTCTCTCAACTACTGTTCTCTTTCCTTTGTTTTGGCAGGGTACTTGGGGATTATGCTTAAAAAGGATATAAAAGTTGAGAGTTGATCGGCAAGGTTCATTCCAGCCAATCTTCAACACACCTGCCACTGAAAAAATACACTTTGGCTGTGATTAAATAGGAGTTTAGTGACAGCACTTAGGATTCCTTCTTATGTTAGTTGTTCTCAGAAGTTTGGAGACCATATGACAACAAGAATTTAGATTGTATCAGCCAGACAGATCCCGAGACAATAGCCCATTGGGAAGTTAAAGTTAATGTTTTCCTAAGATTTCCCCCAGGCCTCCCTATTATATAAAAGTCACCACAAACATAAAACCTAGAGTAACAAACTCTATGTGTGATAGTGTATTTACTCCCACATGACCTTATATTACAGTGGACAAAAGGAACAAGAACATTGAGAGCCACTGACTAGACTTCACACGCTCCACCAAGTAGGGAGGGCAGCCCCTGTTTTGGTCTCTGTACTAGTAGGACTGAGAATACCTGGATCTGGAGTCAGAGAGATGACTTCTTTAATTATACAGGACCAAATTCCAAAGCTCTCAGCCACCAAGTGGCACAAGACTTAAGATACTTAGAAGAGTCAGTTTCTCTGCTAAAAGAACAGGCAGACTCATTAGCTAGAATTGTGTCCAAAACCAAAGGGGGCTAGACTGGTTGTTTATAAAGCAAAGAGGGTTGTGTGTGGCACTAAAATAAAACTTTTTATTTTTATACAAATAAATCTAAAATAATTCGAGATACTTTAACCATAGCAAAAAATACTCTAAGCCTGGGGATTTAGTTCAGTGGTTCTGGCTCCTGTCTTACAAGCGCAAGGACCCAGGTTCATTCCCCGGTAACCACATAACATACTGGGTGTGGAGACTCATGCCCAGCAGCAATCAGTACCACATACCACAGTGCCGGGCATGGTAGCTCATGCCTGTAAACCCAGCACTCGGGAGGCACAGGCAGGAGGATTGCTGTGAGTTTGAAGCTGAGCTCAGGGACAGCCTGAACTACAAAGTGAGACCCTTTCTCAAAAACAAAAACAAAAAAATAAAAATAAAAATATACCAAAATCAAAAGAGTCAAAGATGGTACCAACCTATGTTCAACTGGGCACTGTGGGCAAAAACTCTGCTATCTTCTCTGATGGGACCAATATGTATCCTCTTATTATTGCTCATGATCGGACCTTACATTTTAAACTCTTTGGCCAACTACATCAAACAAAAAGTAAACTCTGTATGACAAATGGTGATAAGAAGAAGATATAATCCCCTTCCTATAGGAGAAGAGCAATACAAACATTTGATTGAATTTACAAGAACCAGTGGGGAATGTGAGAGCCAACTTGACATAAAAACAGCCATTTTGTTAAAAATCTCTACTTTGTATCCTGTAAACTCCCTGTAAACCTTGTACTTGTCTCCTTGGGAACTGTATCATTGTTATTATTGGCTTCTGTAATGACTCACTTCTGCACTTTAACAATAAAATGATCTTATCACTTCTACATAAATCCTCTGGGAGGGTAGTAGTAGATTTTGCCTTTAAATATTGTTAGTCTAAGTGGGTGCCTTCTTCTACATGGAAGGATGGCCCCCAGCTGAGTAATAAAAGCTCTTGGTTGGACTTTAATATCATGTCATGTCCTGGGACACTGTCTCAGTGGGACTTGGTCTCAAGACTTAGAATTAAATAATTAATCTTTATCATTTAATTTATAATGAATATAAACTAGAATTCTAATATCCTTTCTTCCTCCTTTCTTTTTTTCTTTCATTCTTTCTGAATGATAATACTTTTTCCCCACTGACTTGAATGTCACCTTTATCATACACCAAGTTCTGACAACAATTATAGCTAACACTCCAGCAGTGCTTAGAACAGGCAGGCGTCATGCTAAATGCCATGCTAGCAATACACACATTGCCTTAGTAGCAATACTAACTACTGCAACACCAATCATATATGGAATCAAACACTTGAAATATGACAATGAAAATGAGGAATCAAATGTTTAAGGAGTTTAATTTCAACTATTTAAGTTTCAATTAAAATAGTCACATATAGCTAGCATCTTTCATAAAGGACAGATAAGATTCAGAAAATCATATAGATACTCTTTTTAATCTGTTAATATACGACAATGAAATAATATGAAACATATTATGCTAAGCCATATTTCATTTCTACAACAAAACCTACTTGGTAATGCTAGATTTGACTTGCTAATATATTATTAATGTAATAAGATGGAGAAAATTGCATTCACTAGAATTCCTACTAGAGAAGGTGCTATATTTATTCAGAAGAGATGCTTCATAAGTCTCTTGAGATGGTATATGAGACCTTGAGGGAATGTGCAAATAACAAAGATAATGGAATTTGCTCTCCATAATGAAGGAGTATGGAATTTTAAGTCCCAAACAAAACAACTAAGAAGGGCTGAGTGGAGCCAGTGAGGCTCTGTGCTCTCTGAGGGAATAGGGGAAAAACAAGTACTTGTGACAACACAGAAAGGGAAAGAACGAAAAGAAACTTCAGATAAGGAATTTCCTTGCAAACTTCTACACATTGCATGCTATAATCCCTTCTTTGGTCACACAGATTTTCATTAAAATACAAAATATTCATTAATGTTAGTGTGAACTGTATATTGCAGAGTGAACACATATCCTATTTCCCTATAATTTCAGACACATGATAGAATTCAATGTCCTCACCTTTTAAAACTTGTGACTTGCACTGACCAATAAAGGTAAGTGGAAGCGACATGTGTCATTTCTAGAAAGAATGTATGATTTTCTATATTCTCTTTCCATGGTCAAGGTCATTGACCATATTCAGGATAATGGAATCTCCAGTGGTCAGTGTCTCTGAGTGGGAAGCAGGTCTTTATTATTGTCAGCCACTAAAGTGTATAAATTACTGCTATAGCATAATATTTATCCTAATATGGAAACTGACAGCTGACTGTGGAATATTGCTGTATTTTTTAAACGTGAGTATTTGGAACTGGATACATAGAAGACAAAGGGTAAAGAAACCATTGCTGGGTCCTAAAAAGGTGAAATTATGCTATCTCCATCTGTTTTATTTTATTATAAAAGAGTGTTACGGATTAGGTAACATATTAAAATGTAGAAATTGACTTAGCTCTCAGCTCTGGAGTGTAGACATTCTAAGAGTGTGGTGCCAGGACCTGATAATGACCTCTGATTTTACAGAGCCCGTGGAGGGGGCAGAAAGAGAGAGGGTGAAGGAGCGAGCAACGGGGGAGGAAGCTCACTTCCACAACAACCCAAGCCCTGTAGTAACCAATGACATAAATCTATTCATCGACCCTGCCTTTTAGGTTCCACTTCCTAACACTGTTACATTGGGCAATCACATCTTTAATGCAAGAAGTTTGGGGACACATTTTAATGATAGTACCTATGTTACACAGTGAGAATCCATTTGAAACAAGGTCAAAAAATTAAAAGCATATAGTTATTTTATTATTATTATTATTATTATTAT